>JAGKTI010011658.1:0-25981 GCA_018397915.1 Birgus latro | reverse complement strand
ATCATTCTTGTCACAGTTAGGATCACTGTTATTGTTTTGATTACTGTATTTGTTATGGACAGTATTATCATCATCATTGTCATCATCATCATTGGTATTTGCATCATAGGGGATAAACTATGATGCTGTAATTATTAGATGACCAAGAGAAACTTGAAAATGTGTGGAGAAACTACTATAACTGCATGAAGAGTTTCAGTAGGAGTGGAGGCCATTCAGGGCTCAGCACCTGAAGTAAAGCATGAACTGGTGTAGAAAGCATTTTGTTAGACTGAAGGATGGTGAAGTTGCAAATGGGAAAGATATAGTTCTGGAGATAGAAGGAAGTAAATATATGTGATAGGTAGGCTGATAACCTGTTGCACATCATTATGTTTCCTGTAATATGACAGTTTTCAGCTACTCATGGGGAGATTAAGGGTGAGCCTTCATATGCACTGATGGTAGTGCATTAGCCTCGTTACCTTCACACTTTTTTTTTAGACACCTGTTGGTCCAGTGAGTTATGGAGCTCCAGCCAGACGTGACTCATAATGGTCTACTCCCAAGGGTTTATTGCTTATGGAGGGCCTGTCAGGGAAGAGCAACTAGTCACTTTAACCTGAAGTGTTTGGACTAAGCAGTCTAGCTCCAGGTTCCAACACATCTGATGAAGTCTTACAGGATTGGATGTTAGGTGTATAGATTGATAAATGTAGCCCACACCTGGAAGGAACACCAGTGATGCAGGTTTTATAGGTTGGCAATTATAGGATAAATACATGGGTAAGGAGTAACTCTTATACTTTACGTTATACTTATTTTTAGACCTGAAAAAGCAGTTAACAGGGTCATAGGGAAAGTCCTGTAATGGTCTATAAGGAAATTGTTCTTTGCAGAAAGGTTGCAGTGTATGTAGGCTTAGAAACTGTAATGAAGGTGAATGATGTTCAGAGGGAAAATTCTGAGCTAAAACTAGATGTACTTCAGGGGGTCAGTTTTGAGCAGACTTCTTTCATTTATGGTCCTTGAAAAGATGTTGAACCCTTATCATGAAAATTTACTGCCTAACCTTATCATAAGAATTTACTGCCTAGCCTTATCATGAGAATTTACTGCTTAGCCTTATCACGAGACTTTACTGCCTAGCCTTATCACAAGAATTTGCTGCCTAGCCTTATCGAGAGAATTTGCTGCCTAGCCTATCACGTGAATTTACTGCTTAGCCTTATCACGAGACTTTACTGCCTAACCTTATCACAAGAATTTGCTGCCTAGCCTTATCACGAGAATTAACTGCTTTATCTTGGGAACTCCAGAGCTGACTTACCGTGAGAACTTCCATATGCTGATAATCTGATGGCTGTGTGTGATACCCCAGTGTGGTGTGGAGGAGTTAGTGTTTATACATATGATTTGATGGGAAGGAATCAGAGCAGGAGGCCTGAGAGTGAATATTTCAGGAACAAAGTCAGAGGTTAACTGTGCCTGTCAAGGAAATTAGCCTGAAAATGGAAGATGGCCTTGTGTTGTCTGTGAAAAAGTTGCAGGTAGGGGTTCAGGACAGTGTAAATATTGCAGTCAGGAGGTACTCTCTAAAGAAAAAAAAGCTATCAATGCAATCTCCCATCTTTATACTTTGAAATAGTCTGTAGTAACTTTTTATGAATGTATACGTCTGGTGTTTTTATTGGTACACTGTGAAGAGAGAACNTGCAATATGTCATTGAGGAGTAGGTTGCCCATAGTTGAGAGGTACCGTTAGATTAGGGAGTATAAAGTATTAGTGAGATTTTATGTAGGGATAGACTGAGGTGACTTGTATATATGCAGAGAGTGAGTGGAGTAATTGTGTGAAAAGATGTGTTAGTGAGTGTGGATGGAAGGAGAATGAGAAACTGTCTCAGAAAAATGGGTTGATGTGGTGGAATTTAATCTTGGGATGAAGGATTTAGTTTGAGAGATTGTAAACCATGTAGACTAGGCATCAGGCAAACCACTGCTTGCATATAGAACCATAGAAAGCTCATAAAACATTGATGAAGATGCTGATTATTACATTCATTGCTTTCATTCCTCTATCATCTTCATTGTCATCATCATCAGTTCCTTTGCTTTTATTGGTATCATTACTAGTATCTTCATCACAGGAGCTATTATCAATGAATTTGCTGTTTGTGTGTGTGTGTGTGTGTGTGTGTGTGATTGGAGGGGGGGTGGGTATGGTGTGTGTGTGTGGAGTATGTTGTTGTTAGTTTCTTTCTCTGGTGTGGGACATAAGTTGAAGAGGATGAAATATATGACACACCCTGTTTAAGTAACATACCATACAAGAGAATGTGCAGTGTGCATAATTAAACTGGTGGGGAAAAATCAGTAGAGAGCCTAATAAGCAGACAAAAAGTACTTGCTGTGATAAGCATAGACTTTTTGTAGACTGCATATACTCAGATCACATGCTGCACTTAATTTCTTTAATTCCTTCAGTCCTGGAGAGCATTAAAATTGTTCATACCTTTACGGAGAGAATGGAGAATGAGAGATTGACTGGAAGAGTGTATGCGAATGAGGTAGAGTGAGGGAGGGAAGAGGGAAATCAAAGATGAGAAAGGACTGGAGGGAAGAGGTATATGAGTGAGGGTGGTATGAGTTAGAGAGAGAGCAGCCTGATGGATGGAGAGAACAAGCTGAATTGGAGGCAGTTTGTTTGTGTCCACTCTCGTAATTAAGGTGTCTGGTTATACATAGATATTTAGATGAATGGATAGATAGATAGTGATGATCATTTTTGATGATGTGTTTGGGCATGTGGAGAGGATGGAGAGTGAAAGATTGACGAGGAGAGTGTATGTGAGTGAGGTGGAGGGGGCGAGAGGGAGGGGGAGGCCGAGGATGAGATGGAGGGATGGAGTGGAGAGGTATATGAGAGAGGGGGGTGTGAGTTGGGAGCGTGGTAGTGAAATGGCAGGGGACAGAGTGACATGGAGGCGATTTGTTTGTGGCCACCCCGTTCGGGATTGAGGCGTCTGGCAATAGATAGATAGATAGATAGATAGTGTTTTATCTCACATGTGCTGTCTTCCCCAACAATACAGGAAACTCACCGCAGCCAGCATGACCAGTTTCACGAACAACTGGAGCGTTCATCAGACTCATTTTCTGTGCTGGCGGATTACCTTGGTCGTGGAGTGTTTACCAGCCTACGCACCCTCCATGCACTCTACCCCTCCCTTAACACCACAAAGGGTAAGCTGCTTAGTAACCACACACTTGGCTTAATGCACCATCACACTTGCATCTTGAATTTGGCTCTCTGTTATCTTGTTTTTGTGTTTTCTTGGAGGGAACAACCTTGTGGGCTCCTGGCCTTTGGTGCCTTCTTTCTTACAAAAAATAAATTCATTCATTCATTATCCAATCCTACACTGCCCTGTATAAATAGATAAATAAATAATATACAATACAGCAGCAAGTTGTAACATTAGCACATATAGTACTTTCATCACTGTAACTGTTCCCTCACACTGTATGCTTCTAATCTTTACTTCTGTCACAGCACAACTATACTGTAATTGTTTCATTTTAACTTGCCCTGGATTTCTGTCCTTTTGTGGCTTATTTTCCATAACTTCATTGCAGAAGAAGACAATGCTACTGCTTTGCATCCTCTCCATAGCACTTCTTCATGATTAGCATCATATTCAGGTATTATTTAATTGTTGCAACTCAGCATGCAAAACAGAGACATAATTTTAGGCCAGCTTAGAGTAAAACAAGTAGACATATTAACTCTGACCATATATAATTTCTTCCCAGACTCGTACAGCATAATATCATAAAATAGGAACAGCGTAATCCAGCTATGATGTACTGTTTTAATTTGTTTCATGATGTTACACCTGTTTAGGATCAAGGAAAGATCAACGTTTACTGTAACCTAAAATTGCCATCTCTTCTTGAATACCCAGTTGTAACAAGAGATTAGCACTGGAATATGATGCAAGTCATGAAGAAGTGCTGTGAGAAGGAGATGGAACCACAATACTGTCTTATTCCAACATTGCACTCTGTGAAATAAGCTGCAAAAGGGAAAAAAAAAATCTGGGGGTCAAGCTGAGGTAAAAGGACCATAGGGGACAGTTTTGCTTGGTTCTTGGAGATGAAAATTGCAAAGGCTTAGGTAATGAACAGAGATGTGGGTCATTTGCACTGGGTACTTTAGTGGTGGTTTTGCTCTACCTCTATATTTCCCTTTTATTTATTTATTTATTTATATTTTACTTCTTTTTATATTTTACTTCTATATTTCCATTTCCCTGTTTCTGGTCTAGCCTTCCCAATCATGCAGTGGAAATAGGTTGATGATGGTGCTGATGGAAGTGCGGTAGGATAATGATGATGATGATGATTTGTAGGAGGAGGATGACAGTGAAAAAAGATTTAAGATGATTATGGTGCTCATGGGTATAAGGTTGGTGCTGATGATGGTGATGAGTAGGAAAAATAAAACAAGATGGTGGTGACACTGAAATAGTGTTGGGTGTTGGCAGTGGTGGTGGCAAAAGAATGATTAGGATGATGATGAAAAAGAATATTTAGGGTGATAATAATGAAGGAAAGGATTAGGATAGTGATGATAATTTGTAGCAGTCTGTGGCTATTACAGTTTCTTTATTGACGTTGTTAATATTCTGCTTATCACTCTAGTCTTAATCCATCAGCCAACCAGCGGATAGGAAAGGGAGGAGTAATGATTGTGTGAGTGTAACGGGGTGCCTGGTGTGTGGTGGTTTAGTGGGTTAAGGCATTCCAACTAGATGTGACCCAGGCAGTGTTTGAATTCAAGAGATTGTAGGATAGATTAATGATGGTGTTGTAGTGTGATGCCTGGTGGTCTACTGGGGTAAGGCACTTAATTTTAATATGGCTTTCAAAAGATTTATTACTCAATTTAATGGCACTCAGGGAAGAACAACTGGTCACTCATCTTAAATGTCTGGACTGAGTAGCCTAGCCCCAGACCTCTATACCACTGCTGGGGCAATAGTGGTTGAAGCAGTAGATAGATAGATTGGTAGATACATAAATAGATAGAGAGAGAGATACCGTAGTGTTGGTATGGTACAGTATATGCACACTGAACTTCACTCTGCAGCAAACACCCAGCATATGGTAACTATGCTTGTGGTAAGTTCAGTGTAGTCTCTCATTTATTCACATACTATAACTGACATTATTTAAAAGTCAACCTGCTATTGGAATGCTTGTGTTTATTCAGGGACTTCAGTTCTTCTAATATTCCACCACTTCTGCCACTACGCTGCTCTCTGCTGGCTAACTTTCTCAAATTCTAGAGCCCAGTTATTTTATTTATTTATTGGTGCTTTCAGATAATTTTACTCATCTTAGGAAGGAACTTGATGTAGTGCTGCCTACTTCTTCCTTAGCCTTTATCATTCTCTTTCTGAGCCTGCCCTCCTCTCTTCCTGTTTCTCCCATCTTTCCTGTCACTTCTTATTGCTTTTCTTTCCTTTTCAGGTGGCTTTACATTGAGTGACAAGCCAAATAGTTTCCTGTAAGCCAAGAAACCATTTACAACGCTGGGTGGTAACCATATAACCAAACCATACGTGCTCCCTACGTGTTAACAAGTGGGTTGGTGGAGGGTTAGTGCCCCTCCCTGTAAAACAAATAACTCGGAGTCAAATGGCCACCCCTTACAGGATTATGGCGTCTGGCAATAGTTAGATAGATAGAGAGGAAGGATCTGTTATGTGAAGGGATTAGTTGCAGGTACATCTAACTCCTTCAGTTTAAAAAATATATCCTAGTATGATGAAAATTGGTGTTGTCTGCTTGAAGGGTTTGAAACGAGAGAAGCTTTGTACGTTTCTCTGACCCAAGGTAACAAACATGCTGTAAATTTGAAGCAAAGTTGATGGAGTATTAAGAGAACTTCTGAATGTAATTGTTCTGTAGTGGTGTTGTGCATGGTAGCACTTGTAAAAATATTTTGAATAGCATTTTTATTAATTATGTGTTACTTTATTATTTATTTCTCTTATTTACTTTTTTTTTTTAAATAGAGTTATGGAGTACATACAAAGTTAATATAGCTATCATTCAGCATCTATTTAAAAAAATTTTAATGCTTGGTCACTGCCTTGGATTGATGTGGGGAGTTCTGTGAAGTAACTCCAAACAAGCCAGTGAATGGCAATAAGATTTTTTTTTTTTCCTCCCACCTTCGGAGTTCCTGCATGGAGCAGTGTCATAAAAATTAAATGAGGCATTCTGTGGAGGAAGTCCAAAGTGCCATCTGTCTAAACTTTGAATTCTGTTTTCTATTTTCTTGATTTTGATAGTAGCAGGCTTGGAGTTACTCCACAGAACTCCTCACATTTCTGTATCATGACTTCTTGCTGTCTCTTTTGATAATATTCTCTGCACTTTGGAACTTTAATATTCTTGTGCATTTCTTGCTTTTTATCTGTATTATTATTTGTATCATGAAATCTTGCCATAGGTTTTAAAAATATTAATTGCATTTCAGGATTTTAACCAGTATTTAATTTCTTAGTATTCTTTGTCTGTCTTGACCCTGATAAATTTCTTAACCATTTCTGTGTGATGTTGCACTTTTCCTTTTAATCTTGCTGCCTCTGTATGATTTATTTCAGCTTGGAAGGGACTTTTCAAAATGGAGGGGTTAAATATATATAGAGTACAGCCTTTATTAACCTTTTTCCTATTACAGATCCTCTGCTACAAATCCACCACCACACACATCACCAGCAGTAAACATAAACATTGGTACTCCCCATACATCACAGTCACACATAACAGTGTATGTGCACCACACACACCCTCCACTAGGATCCTTGGAGTGACATATAACACTTGACTCACCTTCAACAACCATGCAGATGTCAAAAGGCAATGCATCCCCAGACCCAGTGCACTCAGAGCCAGAATTTGGGCAACAAAAAGAAACATTCTCCTTCCTTTGTAAACAGTATACTATACCAGTGATGTTCTATTCCTTCCCAGCATGGACTCCCATCATATCTAATACCCACTACAACAGGCTGCAATTCTTATAGAATAATGGCCTATCCATCACCAGTGACTGCACCAAAACCACTCCCACAGCTCACTTACACTCTGAAACAAAAGTCCATTTGGTCAGAAACTGTCATGATATGAGAGGCTTACAATTCTCTGTAGCAGCCTGTGTCAGTACACAGCTCTCCTTTCACTACATGACATAGACACACAACACACATAGGCACATAAAACAATCACCACACAAACATTGTCAAACCCTCTACAACAATATCCCGCCTCCAGATATTCCAACACCAGCAGTGAAGGAACACCTACAAACTCACTTCATGCACATGGCAGTACAACACCTCAGTAGTAGCACCGTAGTACAAGCCCTCCTGACATCAACCCATTGGGGTTATCCTTAAATAGAGATGTTCAGGTTCACCCATCAAGGCTTAGATCACAATATCACTCACCTCTCGTCAGCTACCAGCTTAGATTTGGTTTGGATAGAATCACAGATGACACGTTCCTAGTTTGTAGGCTGCACTCACACAACAGAAGTCACACACAGTGAAACACTACACTATATCATGGTGTAGGGAGCCTATGGGACAGTCCCATAGGGGCAGTTGCATACCTGCGGTCAATGGGTCTCCTCGATCAGATGGACCAGGGTTGAGGGTAGCAACTACTACAAACACTGTACTTCTTAAGTTGAATATAAATTGTCTGTTGGTAGCAAAATTTAAATGAAAAGCACATCCCAGTTGAAGTAGTTAACAATCACAGTAATTATTGCCATAAATTTGATAGTGTTTTCTACACTTCCCAACCTTGATATTCAATAATATTTTCTGCTTCTTGATGTATTAATGTGATTTTGATACTGTTTGCTGCATGCCAGGATTTTCCTGATGTGGCTTTAATAATATTTTATTGAATTTCAGGATTTTTTTTTCCATTGTGCAGTAGTCTCTATATTTTAAAACAATGCTATAATCCTGAATATCGTCTACAGTATATTTCTTGATGTACTGTATTTTCTGCATTCCAGGACTTTTCATTGAGTCACACATTTTCTCTGTGTTTGTTGACTGAAAGCATCCATAATATTGTTCTGCATTTCATGACTGGTTCCCCATTATCAAATTCATGATTGGTAGTGTGCTTAATGTCAGTATATTATTACTTGGGGTAAATTATAGCCTCAG
The DNA here is from genome assembly GCA_018397915.1 of Birgus latro. Classification (NCBI taxonomy): domain Eukaryota; kingdom Metazoa; phylum Arthropoda; class Malacostraca; order Decapoda; family Coenobitidae; genus Birgus; species Birgus latro. The sequence goes on along the minus strand of JAGKTI010011658.1, from coordinate 17,738 downwards.
TATTTACAGTAATGAATTTTTGGTGTAGCTTCCCTAATACCAGTATCCTAATCCTGCTTGCTGTTGTTTGGAGTTTGTGTGTTTTTGGTGTTACCGGTAATTCTTATATTGTATCGTTGTGGTTTTGGCCACTGATAACAGGCAAGAGAAACATTTTGAATTGCATTTGAGAGAGGAATTTGGAGGCACTTTTGTAATGGCATAGGCAGTAGATAGACGAGACATATTTTTGTGAGGTCAAAGGCAGAAATCAGGTTTTGTTCTTCCACTTGTCAGGATGTCCCCACAAAACGTATAACCATTCAGCATGGCAAATGTCAGAAATGGAGAATCTGACATTTTGGAGCTGAGCAGTGGTTCTCCTTTGCCTTTGAAAATTTCAGGAGTTATTGTTGGTATATACACACCAGGGATCCTCATGCCCACTCTTGCTAACAGCATGTTGTAAAAGCAAAGTAACAGCATCACTGAGAATAAGTGTGTGGCTACACCAAGTGTCTGTAGCAACTACACAATATTTTATCATTTGTTGATGCATGTTTATGATAATCCAAAGTAAAAGTGAAGATTGCATTTGTATCACAGTAGCATAAAACAGTTTTCTTTACATGAGACATTGCATCTCAGCCTTGAGCTGCTTTAAGCCTGCTTCTGTGCCAGATCAACTTGACTGGATTATGAACTGAGTGCAACTTAATGCTGTCATGGTGTGCAAAATCAGGAATATCACTGTTGCTTCTGGCTCCCTTAAGTCTGACCTTACAAACATGTCTGCAGGTAGACCCAGGCAATACATATTTCACCCTTAGAATATGGTTGCCAGCAGAAATGCCTCCAAGCATCACTATCCACATTCCTATGACTGCCTAAATATTATCTCTTGCCTTCGTGGTGCCTGTTGCTTAAGCCCGTACCTTGGGAGCTTATCCAGGTGATGACCCTAACACCTTGATATCCCATTCCATCCACTGCCACAGTGAGAAGTTTTAACCTAAGCTGCCCTCCAGTGTGCTGTGTGTGGCTTGGTCCTTCCACTTTGTCGTGAGTCTCTCCTGCCCTCCCTCCCTTCTCCCAGATTCTGTCAGTCTCTTCTGCCCTCTCTCCCTTCCTCCCAGATTCTCTCTTTCTCTTCTTTCATCTCTCTATACTCTACCCCTTATTGTCACTCAGTTTCTCCCTCCCTTCATCTCACACTTCTTCTTCCTCCACTTTATTCTCTCTCTCCCTTCACTGCACTCTGCTTCTCCTTTTACTTCACCCCACTTATCCACTGAACATCACTTCTGGCTGCTTCCACCTCACCTTCCCTGTTCTTACCTTCACTTGACTGTTTCTCTCTTCCCTCCTCTACCTTAGTGTTTCTCTGTCTCTCCCTCCATCTGCCTAAGTATATCAGTATCTCTTCCTCCTTCCACCTCACCTTAACATCCCACCTCTGTCTGTCTCTCCACCTCATTTTCCCTCAACCTTTCATCTACTTTGGTCCACATCTTCACCCTCCACCCTGCTCACCCTGCCTCCTCTCCATTGCCTGTGGTTTGCTGCCTATAGAGGATGCTAGTAGTGTAGTGCCTCAGCCGGGATCTGGGACGGGCCATGATGTTCTCGACACCAGGACTGCAACTGCACGGCCAAAATCAGGTATTGTCTTGACTGGTTACCGGTTAGACAAGACTAGGATTAAGTGTAGTCAGGCAAGGTTAGTTTAGTTTAGGGAGGGATGTGATGTCAAAGGTTACATTAATGTTGGTTTTAATATGTTTGGATTGAGTTAGGTTAGGTTTAGTTGTGATATGTTGGGTTAGGTTAGGTTAGATTAGTTTTTGTTGCTTTGTCCCAGTCTGTGTGAAGTGTGGCAGTGTAGTACTGTGAAGTGTAGCAGTGTATAGTATGGTACTGTAAAGTGTGACAGTATGGTGTGGCAGTATATAGTTTGACCTCAAGATGTCATTGTGAGGTATGACTGTTACAGTGGATGTGGCAGTGTGATTTGATGCTGTGTGAGGTGTGGCAGTGTGTGTAATGTACAGTGACATATTTAACTCGGCATAAAATTGTCCTCTTTCTATCTTGAATGCTGAGCTATAACAAGAGATTAACACTTTAGTAGGGTGCTAGTCAGGAAGAAGTGTGATAGAAAGAATTTAGAGCCATAGCATTGTCTATGAGAGATAGGAAACAAGCTGTATAAAAGGTGAAAATCTCTGCCTAGTTAAAGGTAATGAACTATGCATCATCAGTACTCATTTAAAGGTAAGCTAACTAAACCAAAGTGAGTGTTGTGATGATATTACTGACACCCTTGTTGCTCTGTATGAAGCCTGATGGAGTGGCTGGGAATGTTGCTTTTGGATGATAAATCCCTAGCTTTGGTCTGTTTTTAAATACATCACCTTTGCTCTGCTGTGGACATGTGCTTCAGTATCTTACTCAGTCTAAAAGCAGATTACTATACTGTATTTTGTTCAGATCTGTACAGGAGTGACCATAGGTCTGGGACTGTTAGTTTTGGCCAGTAAATTCCACATCATTTGTCTGTATGAATACACCTTCCTTGTGTACCTCACACTCTTATTTGCTCTTGACTTGCCTGGGTATTTTGTTCAAGCTAGAGCCAGATGAATATGTTTGGCTAAGGGAAATTATATCAGTCGGTGGAGAAGCGTGTCTCACTATATTCTTGCTACTTATCTTATATTCACCTGAGAAAGATCCCTAACTGCTTTCAGCTCAGTTGATGGCCAGGTGTTGTCAGATTGGAGGGCGGATGTGACTAGTAACCAAGTTGATTCATTCCTGCCTTATAACTAAGGAATAAAATTTCATGCACCCATGGCTTAGAATTTGAGCTGTGAGAGTGGTTCAGCTCTGTAGGATGAAAACAGACCAGCACAACCCGATTATTATTATTATTTATTTTTATTTTTGTTCATCTTGGGAAGGACATCGCATCATGAGGGATTTCTGGAGATTGTTTTTATGTGACCTCCTTCAACTTGTCGCCTTCTGTACCTCGATTGATGGTTACTGTAAATGTAGTCTGACTGGAGAGTTGATGTGGCTGTATCCATTTTTTTCTAACTTGGCCTAAAACTGCCATCTCTCCATCTTGACTACAGACTTGTAGGAAGAGATTAATGGTAGAATATGATGCTAGTCATGAAGAAGTGCTGTGGAAATGATGTAGAACCATAATATTGTCTTATTCTGCAACTGACCTGTGTGAATTAAAGTCCAAAAGGACAAAAACCTGGGCCAAGTTAAGGTGAAATGACAATAGGAACCGAGGGGACTCATTCGTACTTCATAGAATTTCAAGGAACCACGATTTAGTATTCAAGTTCTGAGAGTAACCCAGTTCCCATAGATGAAAACAAATGACCATAGTGTTGTTTAGAAGGCATGTTATAGCTATTAGTATAAGTAGTTTTATTTTGTTTTCTTATATTACAATGTTATGTAGAAGTAACTCAGTATGAATTTAATATATACTGTATGTTGTTTAGATTTAGTGTGTGATGTAGTTAACTCCTGTATTGTTTGCTGTAGTTTTTTATTTTTTTATTTAATTTATTTATTTTTTGCTGGTGTTGAGGGTGTTATTTTTGTTGTGTGAATATCGTATTTAGTGATGCATTGCTAAGGTGTAGTACAAAGCTTTTTTGTTTTTGTTTTAGGGCTCCATTTTTTTTTTTTTTTTCTAAGGCCATCTCATTTTCAATTGTGTACCAAGGAATCACAGTACTCTATGTGTTATGATGTATGTGTGTGTTGTGGTGTGTACTTGGGTCTAATAATGTGCATACTTGTTCATCCACAGTGCCCGAGTACCTGAGTCTAATAATGTGCATACTTGTTCATCCACAGTGCCCGAGTACCTGAGTCTAATAATGTGCATACTTGTTCATCCACAGTGCCTGAGATGGATGACCGACTGTGTGCACTAGAGAGAGCAAGTCAGGGACCAGTTGGTGAGTAACCTTGGTTTTGATTTTGTTTATTTTTTAACAGGATGTAGCCCATAAGAATTGATATTTCACTTTTTATTTTTTTTTTTATTTATTTCTTGCATCATACAGTACAAAGGTCCAGTTGGTGAGTAATCTTATTTGGTTTTGATTTTGTTTATTTTTTTTAACAGGATGTAGCGCATAAGAATTGATATTTCATTGTTTATTTATTTTATTTATTTCTTGCATCATACAGTACAAAGGTCCAGTTGGTGAGTAATCTTATTTAGTTTTTATTTTGTTTATTTTTTAACAGGATGTAGCGCATAAGAATTGATATTTGATTTTATTTATTATTTTATTTTTTATTTGGGCATGTGGAGAGGATGGAGAGTGAAAGACTGACGAGGAGAGTGTATGTGAGTGAGGTGGAGGGGGGAAGAGGGAGGGGGAAGCCGAGGATGAGATGGAGGAGTGGAGAGGTACATGAGAGAGGGAGGTGTGAGTTGGGAGCGGGGTAGTGAAATGGCGGGGGACAGAGCGACATGGAGGTGATTTGTTTGTGGCCACCCCGTGCGGGATTGAGGCGTCTGGCAATAGATAGATAGATAGATTTATATTTATTTATTTAATTATTTTTTTGTATCTTACAATACAAAGGTTTGCCTAGTGTTCCATTGTGTCTCTTACACCTAAGGCACCGTACTACTCAGGGATAAGCAACCAGTCACTCACCTTAACTGGTTCTCTGTAGCCCTTTCCCCCCCCCATCTCCAGACTTTTTATTCTGTTTAAGCAGTGTGGGTTAGAAATGCTTTAATAAACCCCTTCTGTATGAGAGACTTGAGATTGAGGTGTCTGGCAATAGATAGAATGAGAAACCCTTCCCGAGTTGAATAAAATCCTGTGGCAATACCAGGAATAAACTGCAAAGGGCATTACCCACATTTTTTTTTTATATATACAAGGAAGAAGGAACCAAAGGCCAGAAGCCCCAAAATTGCTCCCTCCAAGTAAAAACAAAAACAAGATAACAGAGAGCCAAATTCAAGATCCGTACATTTCGAGGAGCCTGGACACACTGCATTTGAAAGACTGGAGATCATAGGAAGTAGGAAATACAGACAGAGGAAGACAGTTCCAGAGTTGACCTGTTGCATATATGAAGGACTGGGAGTAACAGTTAACTCTTGCATTAGAGAGTTGGACAGAAAAGGGATGAGAGTTTGTTGCTAGATGGGTGTTACGCGCCTGCTGTAGGGGTGGATGGATGCAAGCAGACAGTTCAGAGGAGATTAAAGGGGTTAAATGACTAGTTTGAGTAGCCTGGCCTTGGGTCTTAACAGTCCTGATGGGACAGACAAGGATTGGTTGAGCAATAGTTGTAGTTGCAATGTCAGGCTCATCTGAAATATGAACCCATTGGACTGCTGGCTTAAACTACCCTTCTGCAATCCACTATCCTCCTTTTGGGGGATCAAGGAGTAGCCAATGGGCATTAATTTTGTTCAACCAGGCAGTGGATCTGCTTAGATATATTGGTGCCTTCGTATGAAGGACTGTAGAGTTAATCAGTCTCAGAGAAGATAAATGACATTATGCTGGAGTTGTAACTAAATTCTGTATATTAGCTGTAGCAGAGACATGCAGTGCTGGAGAGAGATTTCTTTCCATGGTAGCAGTGATACAAGCACGGGGCTTCACTGCCTAGTTATATAAGTATACCTTAACTCCTGCATGACCCATTTTGAGGAATAGGGTGGGAGTTGAGGGACTTTTCTGTAACCGAACAGTACATCTTTCTGGTTATATTAGTACCACCATATGAAGGTGTTCTTCTCGAGCATCACTGTAGAGGTAAGTGTACAATATGTCAAGTAACCCATGTTCCCTCTGTAGGTGTTGGTGGGGAAGGCCGGCTGAGATTGGGAGAGCGGAAGGGTCAGGGAGTGCTGGAGTCAGAGCCCGAGAGCTGCATGAGAGTTGAGGGACGTGGTGGGGCATCACCATTCACTCACAGGGCTGGCAGCCCTGCTCCACGGCCTCAAAGTGAAGGCCGAGTACGCCAGGAGAAACCTAGCGCCATCCTGACCAGCCCAACAGAAGCTCGAATGCGGACTTCCATGACCTCGAGTATCCCAGGGGGAGGGAAGGGTGCAGCAGGAGGGAAGACTGGGATGACAACAAAGTTCAGTCCATCCCTGCATGACCATATCACCCCAGCGCCTCCACCCGCTGAGTGCTGTTCCGCCAGCCACTCTCCAGCAGACACCATTGCCACAGCCCTCTCCTCCACGCACATCTCCACACCAAAGAAGCAGTCCGACAATCCGTTTGGGGAAGATGGGACCTCAGCCTCTGGGAACCCCTTTGGCGAGGACTTTGAGACAGAGAGCATTGAACAGAACCCCTTTGCTGATGAATACGATGAGTCCAAGAACCCCTTTGCCGAAGACTCACCCAAGAGCAAGGATTCTGATGATGCAAACCCATTCAAGGATGATTATGATGCGAAATTAAACCCATTTGGAGAGGCTTAAAGTGTTGAGGAATTCGACAAAGATGAAAAACATGTAATGATATTCGACATTCACATTCAGTTAATGGTTCACTGGCAAAAGTGACAGTGTCCTGTTTCTTAGAGACCATGATGAGTTCTGTGTTACTGTTGATGGTAACCAGTGGGTCATCTTTCTTAGAAGGGAAAGGGTATACTGTATTTGATAGACAGTGAACAGATCATCTGTTATGAATGATACATGAAGTACTATTGATGTCAGTGCAAGAGTTGCTGTACTGTACTGTATAGGTAATATAGCATGCGATTTTTTTCCTCAGACAGCGTCTTTATACCATGTTTATATATGCCTTGACTGATTATTTGAAGTAAATTTTGAATTGGCAGTAAACTAATGGTGATCTTGCCATTACCAGCATTGGCAATACCTTTCATGAAAGCTTGATAAAGAGCCCTGGTATTGTCTAATTGAAGTATTATTATGTCAATATGTTCCATGTCCACTGAGAAGTGTTGGAAAAATCTCATATTCCCTTCCAGTGCATTTATTTTCTTCACGCTTTCTTGAGTTGTGTTTTCTGCCTTTCTGATATTTTCACAATTGGCATCATTACAGTGTTCTGTGTATCACCTAGCTTCTGTTGATATGTCAGAATTTGAGCTATCCTATTAAATTTGTTATTTATTTCTCCAAGATCTTTTTCTGTGGCCAATCCAAAAATGTTACCTACAAGTAAAACTTCTCCACCTAGATCGAACAAACCGTGTCTGTCACATGTATGCGCAGTGTTGTTCGTGTCCCTAAGTGTCTCAGTCCCACATGATGGGATATCCTGGATCATGGTGAGCATGAGGGGTTTTGCTTGTTCTAGTTTCCATTCTGCCAGCTTAATGATTTCAGTCGCTTCCTTCGTGTGATGAGCTTCTGATGAAGAGCTTCTAATCACTACTCCCAAAGTCCTAAGTGGTCTAGCGGTGTTCTCCAACATCATTGGTAAGTTCTTGATAGTATCCAAACTAATTTCATTTCTCACTACATCCTGTACAATTGTTGTCGAGGGTGTTGGGGTGATAAGGCACCCTTGCCTTAATATATGTTGTGGATGTAAGTGAGAGCTGATCCTCTTGCTATGTACAGGAGAATCCCTGGAATAAATTTCCTCATCATTACCTATTGGGAAAATAACTTTATTAAGCAGCTACTTCAGTAACACTGAGGAAGATGATAGTGATGATGAGCATTAAAAACTGGCCTTTGGAGAACAGTAACTGTGCTCTACACTGCTCGATGTTTCACCTATAGAAGGAGTTTAAATCAATTCCTAGATCATGTAAATGCTGTATTGTGGCATTTGCAGTAACAGTTGCACTCATTTTTGTTTGTTTGGTATGTGACCATAATTATTCATCCATCCATCCATCCATCATCCAATCCTAAGTTGCCCCATGAGGAGTGTAGAAGCCCGGGGCTAGGAAAGTTGGTCCTGACATTTAAGATGAGAGTGATCAGCCTCACTCATTCCTGAGTGGCATTAAGTGAGCAGTAACCCCCAACCGTCCCTTGGATATAAACCTTCATCAGCTCAATCCGATTGGAGCACCGTAATTAACCACTATAACACCAGGTATATGGTTACCACCCAGCATAGCAAATGGTTTCCTTGTATACAGGAAACCATTTGGCTTGTCACTCAGTGTAGAGTCACCCACAGGCAGAAGGAAGAGGAAAGAATGAAGAAAGACAGAACGGGGAGTGTAAAGTCACCCGTAGGCAGAAGGATGAGGAAAGAATCAAGGAAAGACAGAAGAGGATGGAAGGATAGAGAGGAAAGGGCAGACACCAGAGAGCAGCACTACATTGAGTGAGTGGATGGTGAGGGATTCCTGTAGGTATTTTCTTCTTGTTTATTGTCATCGTATGTGCTAGGTTGTTCGGTTGCATCTGATGTTTCATAATTGCTGGCTAAATTCCTTGAGACCCTTTTTAAATGATCAATATGAATTTGTTTTTCTTCACCACTTGACAGCGACTTACTACTTCATTGGCTGTTTTCTAATAACTCTGTATAGGCCTTCAAATTTTGATGCCAGTTTATTGTCTCTAGTGTGAATGAATCCATAGACTTGGTCACCTATGTTAATATCAGATTCTTTTGCCGTTTTGTTAAATGACTCCATCATTTCTTTTTTTGACCGTCAATAATTGTTTCTTCACTTTTATGTGTATTTCTTGAAATTCACGTAAACAAAGTTTAGGGTAATCATTATAATTGTATATTGGCAGGTTTTCACCTTCTAGGATCTTGTATGATAAACGTTTGTCTGTCCTGTCGATACTGAAGTGGGGTGTGTCTCCTATAGACTTGTTTATTGCACAATTAACTGATGCATGCACTTGAGGAATCCAGTCATCCCAGCTTGTGTAATTTTCATTGAGAATTTGTCTTGGTACTTCCAACACTTTTTTTTGTCTCTCAACCAATTCATTAGACACTGGATGATAAGCCAACACAAGCCTTTTTTATACTGTATTGATTACATATTTCTTGTAAGATTTCAGAGTTAAATTCACCTGTTATCACTTATTAGTACTCTTGGTATGGTGAATCTACAGATACAGTAATGTTATTCATAATTACCCGAGCAATTGTTTCTGCTTGAAATACCACCCCAAGGAGGATGACGAAACACCCACCCCAAGGAGGAACCACAGGGAGATGTGTAAAGAGCCCGGGCCAAACGGGTTTACATCCCTCGCCACCGTGCGCCCCTCTTCCCCTCAACAGAGCCCGCGGGAGATACGCAGTCCCGCTACACTACTCTCAGGCCAGTTCAGCGCTCGCCAGGACTGGGGTACGACTGGTTACCAAACAGTCCTAGATAGAACTCAGGTGACGGCCCTTGTGTGCATCGGGAAGAGAACGGCCACTGCACGTCTCTCGCCTACTGATACCCCCAGCAGAACCTGAGTGACGGCCACTGTATGCACTGGGGAACACTTGGTCACGCCCACTGGCACAAGCAGAACCTGAGTGACGGCCACTGTATGCACTGAGGAACACTTGGTCACGCCCACTGGCACAAGCAGAACCTGAGCGACGGCCACTGAATGCACTGGGGAACACTTGGTCACGCCCACTGGCACAAGCAGAACTTGAGTGACGGCCACTGTGTGCACTGGGGAACACTTGATCATGCCCACTGGCACAAGCAGAACCTGAGTGACGGCCACTGTGTGCACTGGGGAACACTTGGTCACGCCCACTGGCACAAGCAGAACCTGAGCGACGGCCACTGTACGCGCCGGGTCTGTAGCCTCCACCTGGCACAGGAACTCGGCGACAGCCCCTGCACACGCTGAAGAGGGAACGACCACTGTACGTCCCTCGCCTGTTGTTCCAGGACCAGACAGAACCATGGTGATGGCTACTGTACTCACTGAGGAGGAATCTGTCACATCTGCTTGCACAAGCAGAATCCAGGCAACGGCCACTGTACACGGCGGGGAGGGAACAGCTATGGCATGTCCCTCATCTGTAGCCTCCACTGGGAGCAGGACCTTGGCGATGGCCACTATACACGGCAGGAAGGGAACGGCCACTGTACATCCTGCCCTGCTGTCCCAGGGCAAGACCAAGCCACGCTGATGGCCACTGTACGCACCGGGGAACACTTTGTCACCCCCACTGGCACAAGCAGAACCCAGGCAACGGCCACTGTACGCGCCGGGGAGGGAATGACTACGGTACGTCCCTCGTCTGCATCCTTTCTTTCTCCCTACAGAGACGGAGACCCAGTGGAGGCACAATTAGAGGAGATTTGGAGCGGCCCTGTCCTGAGCCTGAGGATCCACTTGCTCCAGGCAACGTCCCCGCGTCACCCCTCGCTGTCGAACTCCAGGAGGAGGAGACGCACCTGACCCTTACAACCCAGGAGAAGCCGCAGCCCCCAGCCACCCAGGGGCGGCCCCAGGACCCCAGGGCGAGACCTTTCCACCCCCACCTCCAAGCAATCCTCCTCCAGGAGTAGGTGCAGGGAAGCGCATCTGCTCTCTCTGTTCAGTCCCAGTCCTTGAGGGCCAGACCACTCCTTGAGGCCCCACCAGGAACGGGCCTCTCACTACACCACCCGGCAGCCCACCTTTGACGACCCAGCCCCTGACGGCGGTCCCGTGCCTCCTGTGGGAGAGCACAGCTGATGGACCCCCTCCTGCACCGGGACGACACCTGCACTTACCCAGTCACTAGCAGCCTAACCCGGATCGACTGTATTTCAGATAGTGTGTTGATCTGTACCTTGTACAGTTATGTGGCATGGTAACTCTTTGTGGTTATATACGTGTAATGTTGGTCATGCAGAGCTTTTATGCCCTGCTCCTCTAGTTGCATGCTCTAGAACCAGTCTTGAAGGGAACCCCGACCCAGGGCTCGTGTACAGAGAACAAAGAGTTGGGCTCTGAATACGCAGCACAACACTGCTGTCTTATCCTTAATTGGGACCAAAATCACATACCTTGAGAAATGATCAGTAGCCATGAAGAGATATTGATTATTATTATTGTTAGATAAGGGTAACAAGTCAACCACAACGTCCCACGGTTGATCTGGTACGGGATATGTGCCTAATTTTGCAAGGGTGATGGTATGTATGCCTGTGTAGGTTAATATCCACGAGATGGTTGGGGTTTATTGCTCATGTAATGCCACTCAGGGATGATTGAGGCTGGTCACTGTCATCTTAAACGTCAGGACCAACTTGCCTAGCCCCGGTCTGTCATGCTCCTCAATGGAGCAACATAGGATTAGATGATGGATAGATGGATTATTATTATTGCAGTATTACATGTTCTAGTCTTCATTGACCCCTTTATTCTGGTGACTTTAGTTTATTAATTTTTGTTACCTCCTGACGATTTGTGTGTGTGTGTGTGTGCACCTCAAAGGGGGTAAAATGGGATTGGCTGTTACCGCTCTATTTACTTAATTTTCAAGGTGTCTCCTCAAAATTGAATAATACCGCCTTGTGGAGCTTGGCATAACTGACCGTGAACGAGGTGGACTGCAAGGAGAATGATTAAACTACCCCTCTGCAGTCCACCATCGGGGGATAGGGAGGGATCTGGGGGACTTTAAAACCAGGCATAGAAACCACCCATTTGTATCGGTGCCATCCTTGCAGCAATTCCTGGCAGTAGCACGAATAAAATATAATCGATCTGAAGGGGTAAACCCCTCAAGATTTTCAGATTGTTTCCCTCACCACGAGGACATTTTTCGTTTTCTTCATTTTGCCGGCGGTTTTATTCAGCCTGTAACATTTTTGGATTGGGGATAACCCACATAAACCCACTGCGTACTAGGGGGTGTTTTTCTCAGTTAATTGGCAAGCTAGATTTCTTATAGGACAAGTATAGCACCATTTGTTAATTCACCCTTTGCAACGCTGAGACGAGGAAGTTGGTAGGCACAGATTTTCTTTATTCACTTCCCTAAATTTTAACTATAAGTTTCAACATATTTCTTTGTAATTTCGTAGTCAGTTTCCTAATCTTAATATTCAAATATATTTTGAGCAAGTTTATGAACGTTTCACGACATCTGCTAATTTGGATTTGGAGGCAATGGTTGATGAGGCTTGGATGTTCCTCTTGCCGGAATTTTACTTATTTCCCCCAATTTTCAGTGCTATAACAGTTTCCGTTGTGAGGTCATGCTTGTAGATATACTGTACAATATTTTGAGTTTTCTTGTTTCGAGATTAAATTTAGCGACTGCTAGCATCTAGGGCAGATGGTTGGTGGCAATATTATTGGTGCACTTTTGCCTCATTTTCAGTTTTAGCATTAATAAAACGATTTCCATATATCCTTATTGGTTTCTCAGTGAAATTGTGGTTATAGTGTCATTGTAGCATATTTTGGCGTGTCGAGTTTTGAGAGCAAGTTTAGCCATTTCGATTGGCAACTCGCATGCCGACGTCGTGGCTCATCATGGCGGTGGTCTTGGCGTCTCTGCAGGTGTTGCATTTTTCATCCCATCGTGACCCTGTTGAAATGGGAGTTCGGGGAGTCTTTTAACTTGATCTTGCCTCTACTCCACACAGAGCGAAACCCGAGGTAGGTAAATAAGTGTTTTCTATTTTAATTAACAAGGGAGTGCAAAGTTATGGGGATTTCAGTTTGGTTTCTAGACCATGCCAGGGATATTCGAGGCTTGTGTAGTTCTTTGTTGCCTGCTGTTCTAGTCTGGCCAAGTGAATATAGGAGTAAACCTGGTAAGTCATAAATTCTGGGGTATATGTAGGCGATGTATGGAAATGTTGGTCCATTTCCGCATTTACAGTATATTAGCCTTATCAGCTTTCGTTCTGCTTGCAGGAAGGCTGGATTTTTTTTTTTTTTTTTTTGAGAGGATGGTAGGTTTCAATTCCAGTGATAAGTGGATGTCTGCAGTGCTTCCTGTTTTGCTTTTCACTTGCAGTTCCATTTAATTTTCATTTTAGTCTGTGGTATTAACCTGATTGTGTAATTGATGCTAAGGTAACAAGGAACATAAGACTTAAAGGAATGTTGTAATTTTTTTTTTTCGAACAGGCTGGGAAGATCCAATAGGCCTAGATTGTGTTAGCTGCTTCCTCTTACTGTGCAAATATTGTGTAAAGTTCTTTCCCATTTTTTTTTTTAACAAAAAAAAAACATTACAGGTGTCCTCCATTCACAAAAAAATCTGTCGCAGTTGGACTTGAACAGCCGTAGGTTGGCTTTTGGGGTAAACAACTCTGGGGAAGCAGGGTTCAAAGAGATGTAGTTCTGGGCAGTGGCTATTGCTAAGGGGAATGGAAATAGGTGATATTGAATGTTCATGTAATGTGGTGGACAGTTGAAGGTAAAGGTATTATGAGAGTATGCTGGCCAACTATGTCAGTGAACACGCTGAAGATGTTCAGCAAATGGAGATGGACAGGAAGATGTCGTGTGGGCTGGTGAAACGGGAGCTTCAGATCTCCCTGTCACTAACTTGCCATCCACCTCGGGAGTACCGCCCTGTTCGACTGGTGCTACAGGCTTTTCCTTACAGATTAATCTGTTGTCATTATAAGGGATCATCAATGTGACAGCCTTCCTATTAACAGAAAGTGAGAAAAAATTCAGCAAATGCACAGTTATTAGAAAAGCAGTGCATTAGCAGTACACAGTAAACCTAAAGCCGCATTTTTGTGAGGCTTTCAGACCGGTCAAGACTAGTCCCAAGGCTGTTCTGGTGAGACAGTTTCAGAAAAATCAGACTGGTAAAGACTGGTCTAAAGCAGTTCTGCCCCTGGGTTTACCCAGTCTGCACACAGAGGATGTGCAGTAGCAGTGAGCAGCAAGGACAGGGAGGAACGTCCCGTGTCCAGGGTAAAGAGCTGATACCACAAAGATGGTCGACAGAAGGGAAAGTTTAATATTATTTCAAAAATAGAGTTTTTCACATACAACGGTCAGCAGTGACATAGGACGGTGATGTAAATGTAGGTGCTACGGGAAATGAATACTTGTTTAAACCTGAATTGAAAAAGATGATCAGTTGTGGCTGAAGTAGGAAGATAATAATGCCAGGAGAGAAATTCAAATTCCATGAGTCTCAGTGGATTGTTATAATGATGACACAACAATTTCCCAGTAATAATTCCCGAAGGACGTGTATTTCATCCTTTGTCTCCGATTATTAGTTCTCTTTTAACTGAAACGGTCAGCTGAAGATTCATTTCACTTCATGGTGTAATGAGAACTCATTATCATGATTGTAGTAGTGACCCCGTTCGGGATTGAGGCGTCTGGCAATAGATAGAGACAGATTGTTCTCTCTTTTTACAAAACCCAGCTGATTCTGTAATGACTCCTCCCATTCCCTCCTCCAGCCAATAGGAGCACATTACGGATGGAACTGGTTTAAAATCCATTCTTGCGAAAGTCAAGTAGGTCCAGAAAACTTTGACTGGTCTAAAATTGCCTCACGAAAGTGCGACTTAAGCTATCATTAGCAAACCAGTGTACGGGCATTAAAACTAACCGAACATTACCTAGAAATATATGTGTATGAAGGGAGGCATTTGTAGGTAACAGGATTGGCATTGTGTAATGACATCACAGCTTTTCTAATACTTTCAACCAAACCCTAAATAAACAATCCATAGCTGCATTACTGGACAGGTCATTATCATAGCAAATTGGTGTTATTTTACAAGTTGCCAATATGCAGTTCAGGGAAATTACCACCATAAACGCATAGTATATTATCTAAGAATGCTAATGAACCCTCATAACCCCATTCGAAAATCAACATTAAAATTTCCCAAAATCCATACCTTGGATCTTGACTCGGCCAGTCCATGTAAAAAATCCAAGCATTCGTACGTGTTTCTCTTTCCATCGACAGCGCATGCATCTGCTAGGTCTGTTTCACCCACTCATAGGCATACTTTATGTCACATGATGGTATTCTGCCAATCAGTTTGAAGCATGGTCTTTGATTCCTTCTGGGAAATTCAAATCCTTCTCTCTGTGGCTTCCGAAGAAGTCCACTGGGTGTAATATTGATTATTTACGCGTTATTAAGCATTTCCACTTGGAACCTGAGGAAGCTGTTGAGTTATTGAGAAGTGCTTTTTTTCTGTAGTTTTTTATGAGAGTTGATTAATTTTGACCATCATTTTTGTCGGAAATGCTTCATTTTGCCTCTTTTCCAATTATGAACTTGGCTGGATGAGGAGGTGAAATGAAGCATTTTCAGCAGAAAACAAAGAAAAGTGAAGCATTTTCAGTAGAAATCAAAGACAAAAATAAATCGCATCAAAAACCACCAGAAAAATATACTGCACAACCGGGACCATCGTATCTCTAAGGTAAGCGTTCTGCTGAAACACGTTAGGTTAGGTTTGGTTAGTTTAGGTCTCTTTGGTTAGGCTAACCGGTTGTGCAGTATATATATGTTTTTTTTTAGTGGTTTTTGATGCGATTTGAGTGGTTTTTGCCTTCATTTTCTTTTGGCTAGGTTAGGTCTGTTTGGTCAGGTTAACTGGCTGTGCAGTATATTTTTCTGATGGTTCTTGATGCTGTTTGAGTGATTTTTGCCTTCGTTTTCTGTCAAAAATGCTTCATTTCACCTTCTCATCCAGTCGAAGTTCATGATTGGAAAAGAGGCAAAATGAAGCATTTCTGACAAAAATGAAGATCAGAATAACTCAAATCTAATCAGAAACTACCGGAAAAATATACTGTACAACCTGGGGGATGTATTGGCAACTTGTAAAAATTTACCAGCAAATCACTGAATCTTCCCTAGGAAACCCCTCAGAGATATCCTTGCTATGCACTGCACCCAGACAGTTTCATTGCAGCTTTACAGTAGTGGCATTTTATAATGCTTAAGTGCAGCGTTTAAGTGTTCTATCCTTGAACAATTATAGTGCAGGTATAGGGGATTGAACTCACTTTGATTTTCCTTTGGGGGGGGGGGACTGAATTCACTGTCCACCTTAACCCGAGGAATCCCATCGATGTATGGGTACATTGCGATGTTTTGTCACAGCTACACCCATCGACGTATGGGTACGTCGCACAATTGCAAGGGTCATAATTTGCACAGTTTTCAAGTTTCATGGGTGACTTTTGGTAGGCATATGTGGGAGACCTTCCTCTACCTGCTGTCAAGTGGAGATACTGCCTGGCCCCACTTAACCCCCCCCTCCTTCCCACACTGGGCAGTTCACCTGTTAGCAGTAAGCTGGCCAGTAAAGGAATGTTGCCCCACGGTTTCTCCAATAACGAAATTCACGGTGAAAGTGATTCCTGAGGTGGAGGACAAAGAAATAAAGAAGCTAGAGCAAGAAACAAACAGAAGTGATGAGGTGGTAATGTCATAAAGGAAGGTGCCATATGTGTATGTGTTTGGTGGCTGAACAATGCTTCTGTTGCCTATATAAATGTGTGAAAACCAATGTAGTCAGTTACTACACATAAGTTCGTACCAAATACATAAATAAATACATAATTGAAAGTGGCTTGAATTAGTTGACCCTTCCATTGTTCGTTTTCTTTAGCCAGGTACCCTGAAAAAGAAGGAAAACGTAAGGTTGCATGACACCTGTATCAACATTTTTAAACACAGGATCGCGATTTCTCTATGAATTTTTGATGTTTCTCACCAAAAGCGATGGTTTGAGCCAATTAAAAAAAAAAAAATCCATAAATGTTCGGGATTTTGTGGTATCACTGGTTGGAAATCGTTCGGGACTTGACAGGTTAATGAATCCCTTGATTTAGATGGCTGTCCTCAACTGAGGGTTTGGTAGCAGCAAGAATATACGCAGATAGTAACTAAAGACATCACCCAAATTAGGTAGGTTAAAGATTTTTAACCTGAGTAACATCTGTAGATCGTATCTTGATGTTTGAGCAGAATTTGGGTGCCAGTTTGACCAAAATTTTGTGGAAGTAATAGAAAATACCAGTGATGAACAATGCAGCAGTATCACAATTACAGTATAGTAAAACCTCACTATAACAGACTAATTGGGGCCCAAGCCATTCCGAAAAAGCGAAATTCCGATAAAAGTGACATCCGAACTTCCTCCTTCTAACCCAGACTTTTTTAGATATATCAGACAATAGTCCAGATCACACCAATGGTTTTTTTTAACTGTTTTTACTACTGTTGCAGTATCATACTGTATTATGTATTCACAACAATAATCAAATGGTATAATATATGTAATAATACTCTACCTTTATAAACATGTCACTTCAATTTGCCTTCTTGTGGTGAACGTAACCTTCTTGCTTAGTATCCTTATCCTTCAGCATGTAGTCATAGTCTACTCTGTAACAAGCAGCCTTGAAAGGACCGTTAGGTCTGTTGCTGTTTGCTTTCCTTTGTACTCCTTTGTCCTTTGAAATGGCCAGGCAGTCCAGACTGCTTCTGGCTTTGTCGAACAGTTTCTGATTAATAAGAATTTAGTTTGGATAGCTCCTCGATTCCGATAAAAGCGAATTCCGGTCTACTGAAGTCCGTTATATTGAGGTTGTACTGTATTTCATTTACTTTCTCAGTGTTATGAAATTTTTACTTATTGCAGTTTTTTAGATAATTACTGTACTCTGGTGTCAGTTAACATGGTGACCAAGCATCAGAATATTTAGGAGCAGCATTAACAATTGCCAAAATAACCTAAAATGCCAAGGTTAGAACTGAAGCTTGTTTTCCAACTAGATCCCATTAGGTTGGGTTTGT
>JAGKTI010011657.1:541-21406 GCA_018397915.1 Birgus latro | reverse complement strand
AGAGAGAGAGAGAGAGAGAGAGAGAAGGGGGGGGAGGAGGAGGGAGAAATATAAAGAAATATAAAAGTGTGATGAGGTGCTGACAATTGGGTGTGAGACCGTCACTGCCTCGCCGCCCGCAGGCTGCCTCACAAGGGGTAGGTTTCGTGGGAATAACTTCTCTACGAGTGGTTCTATTGATACATTTTATAAAACTCTAAATTAGAAAAGTCTGCCTAAAAATGAATGATAGCGTTTTGAGATAGCAAGAGTATGAGTAAACAAAGTAAGTGGACTGAAGGGGTAAATATAACATGCAATGTCAGATTTGAAGTACTAAAGAATAATAAATCCTACTATCCGAATATTCAGTGAATGTTAAACCATTAAATATCGGTAGAACCGAGAGCACTATGGCAGTTTTTAGTAGCGGGTGGTCTTGCCAGTAAAAGCTTCCCTATGCCTGATTCGCAGCAGATTTGGCATTATGGGATTTTAATACTCTTGGACGCCTGCTACAAATGGTGATATGCTTTGAAAAAATGCGGAGACCACGAGTCGCCCTCCACATCACCCAATATGCTTAAACAAAGTGTAGAAACTGCATATGTGGAATGACATTTTTGTGCGATCTTTGAACGGCAGTATTACCATGAAAATCTGTCAAACGGTACAAGGTTCTACACAACTGTTTTTAGATGAAAATGATTTAATGATCTACCGTGAAACGACACTTCCTGTTATCGTTTAACCTACTATCAAGCTCATGCCACAATTGTGACTAAGTATACGGGAAAACTGTGGCCTCTACTCATAGAATGCGCAGATTGCACAATTGTGGAATGCCACAATTACTGTTTAAGCATACGACCATAATTCTCTGCCGAATGAAATAATCTGGTAATGGCTGCAATAAAATGCCTAAGTTGTCCTGACCTTAAATGGGCTAATGTTATGTAAGTGGGAGACCTTGAACTTCATGAACATGTCATAATTTACCTTGTATGGTTTGATTCCGAAGTTGGTGAGGTGTTTGAGGAAGAGATCAGTGTAGATGGATGTGCGCACTACCACCAGTGGACGAGATGACTGCAGTACACCCAAAAAGTCGGCCACTGCAGCTGCCAAGTTTCGTCCGGACGCCTGAACACTCAAAATATTATTCATATTTTCCAGGTAGGTGGTTGTGGCTGTTGGCGTCACGATTCGCATACCTGCTGAAGAAATACATTTCAGTGCTTCCTTTGCCTCTGCTAGGCATAAATTTTTGTGGATAAACAAATTTGAATTTTTGGACAGAAATTTAAAGTTTGGAGAGAGAGTTTCATATTACCAAATATACGATATCTTCAATTACGAATAATCTGACTTCATAAGATCTGAAATTCAGCACAAACTGTCCCTGCAGCTTCAACACTTCGACAAGAATACCAAGAAGTGGTTGAGGGTATCCCTCTGCTAACAAGTATACACTTGTAAGATATACTGTGTCTTTCTGTATTACTCCCTTTGCTGCAGCCATTATCCATGTCCGTGCATAATTCCTCCCCTCCTCCCTTCATAGTCTTGCCAACAGAGGTAACTGTGTTCACTCTTTTTATATCCGTATTTTACATGTTTGTACTCATTCACCTTCCAATAAACCAGCTTCGCCACTTCTCATATTCGTAGTTTTAATTTTACCACTATGCATTGTTTGCCAAGTTCTTTTTTCTACTCTTCCTTTGCCCTTTCTCCACTACCTTTTGCTTTCCTTCGACCTTATATTAATTGTTGTTCTGCGTAACCGTGAATAAGTTAAATCCTCTCATCCTGAATGGTAATTTTGCCGAATTATAGGCTTGTATACATCAAGTGATACCAATACCAGAACACTGTGTGTAAGACGTCGGCTTATATGCATGAGAAGTCAGGGCTCTGTGGAGTGGACTATGGAGATTAGAAATAGACAAACGACACAGTAAAAGAGAAAACCAGGTAAACCAGGAAGTGCAGAAAGTAGAAAAGCTGTAAGAAGAGGGTAACAGGGAGAAGTTCAATGAAGCACTGCACTGGCAAGAGAATTATGTGCAGGCATGATGCAATCTGATGTCAATCAAGATGAGGAAATAAGAAAAATATAGCAGCGGAGGTAACCATAATGTGTTCAGCATGCAAAGGTATGTGGGATGCGTAGCAGAGGTGAGATGAGTTATAGGACAGCTTAGTGCAGTAAGACAGGGGAATGGCAGTGGATGCTAATAATAAAGTATGCAAGAATTATGCGGAAACAGAGGGAATAAAGTGTTGAAGACGGATGGTAGTAGGATGTGTTCGAAGAATAGAAAAAACAAAAAAGACTCAGAACAGAGCAGAAGTCGAAACCAGTGCATTTTTTTTTATCTTAGATTTTTTTCATTAAAACGATTCAAGGCACTGTGATATCAGCACATTCGGGTGTGTCACGATACTCTCACCAACAACCTCATCAGCAGCAATAGTCTTAGTCAGTCCACTGTAGAACAAAGGACACGTCTATCTTATTCCACCGACCTACATCATCGAAGCCCGGCAAATCTCCTTCATTTCTTGTTTTGATCGTTGTCGTCTTCATTTGCTTCGTCGTCATCATCATCATCGTCGCTGCCTTCGTCGTTGTCTTCTTCGTCGTTGTCGTCGTCATCTTTGTATTTGTCGTAGTCTTCGTATTCATCTTTGTCGTCATCGTCCCCCCCCATTATCGTCGTCATCATCTTCGTCGTCATTGTCATCCTCATTGTCTTTGTCGTCATCCTCATCGTCTTTGTCACTGCCCTCCTCTTCATCGTCTTCGTCGTCGATGTCGTCTTTTTCGTCTTCCTCTTCCTCCTTCTTCTCCTCTTCTGCCTCCTCCTCCTCCTCTTCTTTTTCTTCATTGTCGTTGTCGTCTTTGTCATCGTCCTTATTGTCGCTGTTGTAGTCATCGTCCTCATCTTCATCTTCGTGTTCATCGTCGTCGTCACATTTTTCTTCATCTTTGTCCTTGTCTTCATCATCTTTCTTTTTTTCTCCTTCTCCTTCTTCTCTGTCGTCATCTTCCTCTTCGTCTTTGTCATCCTCTTCTTTGTCGTCCTCGTCATCGTCTTCTTCTTTGTCTTTGTAGTCATCGTCTTCCTCTTCGTTGTCGTCTTCATAGTCATCATCATCTCCATCACCTTCACCTTCGTCGTTGCTGTCATCGTGAATTTCGTCATTGTCGTGGTCATCTTATCCGACGTCATCTTGTTTTTTTAATATTTCCTTTGTCGTCGTCGTGGTCGTCTTCGTCGTCACCTTTGTCTTTGTCGTCGTTGTCTGTCCTCTTCATTGTCCTCATCTTTTTCTTCATCGTCTTCATTGTTGTCATTTTCATCGTTGTTGTCATCTTCGTCTTCATTGACGTCATTATCGTCGTTGTTGTCGTTTCGTCTTTGTCTTTGTCGCCGTCTCCCATGTCATTCGTTGGCGGCGGCATCTTCGTATTGGTCGTTGTCGTCTTTTTTCTTCTTCTTGCCCTTTGTCTTTGTCCTTGTCGCCTTGTTCGTCATTTTCGTTGTCATCGTTTTCGTCTTCGTCACCATCTCCTTCCTATTCCTCATCATCGCTGTCATTACTGTCTTCATCTCTTTCGTCGTCATCTTGTTTTTTCTCGTCGTCTTCATCATTGCCACTGTCATCTTCTTCATCTTCATCTTTGTCGTTGTCTTCTTCTTTGTCGTCATCATCTTCATCGCCTTTTCTTCTACTTCATTGTGTTGTAGCCTTTTGTCTTCATTGCCGTCATTGTCGCCCTCTTCTGCGTCTTTGTCGTCGATGTCATTTTCATCGTCGTTCTGTTTTTAGTTTTCATCGTCGTCGTTGTCTTGTTCATCTTTGTCGTTGTCATCCTCTTCTTAGTTTTCGT
This sequence comes from Birgus latro, assembly GCA_018397915.1. NCBI lineage: Eukaryota > Metazoa > Arthropoda > Malacostraca > Decapoda > Coenobitidae > Birgus > Birgus latro. Next base: position 17,526 of record JAGKTI010011657.1, on the reverse strand, counting down.
CGGCATTGTAGCAACCTTCTTTTTATTCTTCTTTGTTCTCAGCGTCTTTGTATTCATTATCGCCATCACTATTACTGACGTTGTCTTCATCGGCTTCGTTGTCAACGTGGTTTTCTTCTTTATGTTCAATGCTGCCTTCATTGTCTTTTCCTTTGGCTTCGTCGCCGTTGTCATGCTCTTTCATTTATTCATCATCATCATTTTCTTCATCTTCATCCTCGTTGTCATCATCTTTCTCCTTATCTCTGTTGTTGTTGCTGCAATTATATTTGTTAGCGTCTAGGCTGTTTTTTTTTTTTCATGTCGGCCATTGTCATCGTCGTTTTCCTCGTCTTTTTCGTTGTTGTCTTCGTATTCTTTGTCGTATTGTTGTCTTCTTCGTCTTCCTCTTTGTCGTCATTGTCTTCCTGGTCTTTGTCGTCTTGCTTGTCATCATCATCATCTTCTTTGATGTCATTGTCTTCATATACGTTGTGGTTGTTCTCTTCATCATCATCATAATCATGAACATCGTCATTTTCTTCTTTTTTTCTTCTTCTTCTATTTCCTCCTCCTCATCCTGTGTTGTTGCCGTCTTCATCATCGTCAGCATCGTTGGCCCCCTTCTTCATTATCTTTGTCCTTGTCATCGCTGTATTTTCCACTTTCATCTTCTTTGTCATCTTCGTCTTTGTTGTTGTCGACTTTCCTGTCGTCTTCATCTTCGTCATCGTTGTTGTCATCGCAATCTTCTTTGTCTGTGTCGTCGTGGTGATCTTTTTCATGTTTGTCACTGCCGTTATCGTAGTCTTCATAGCCTTCGTTCTCTTCTTTGTCGTCGTCATCTTATTCATCAACGTCATCATCTGCATCTTCATCATCGATGTTGTCTTCTTTGTTGTTGTCTTCTTCATCGCCTCCATCGTTGTTGTCATCTCTGTCGTTGCTGTAATCGTCATCGTCTTCACCATATTCATTGTCTCATCTTCTTCCTATTCATCGTCGTCTTTGTCGTTCCTTTCGTAGTCGTTGATGTTTTCATCGTCATTATCTTGGTTTCTGTCGTCGTCATTGTCTTCATGGTCGATGTCGTCACCTCCGTCTTCTTCTTAATAATTCCTCAGTGTAGTCATCATTTTTTTCATCTTCGACATCTACGTTTTCTTTTTCGTCATTGTCGTTATCTTTCATTTGTTGTCTCCGTTTGATTCGTTTTCTTTGTCGTCATCTTCTTCATCTTCGAAATCCTCATCTTCTTCATATTGCCGTCGTCGTCGCTGTCATCCTCTTCTTAGTTTTCATCATTTTCGTCATCGTTATCAATGTCATCGTCGTTGTCTTCATCATCTTTCTCTGGCTTCATCGTCGTCGTCTTCTGCTTCTTCCTCTTCATTGTCGTCATCAACATCATCTTTGTCATCATCGTCTTTCTAATTTTCTTTTGTCGTCATCGTCTTCTTTCTCATTTTTGTTGTCGTCGTCTTTCTCATTTTTGTCGTCATTGTCGTCTTCATCTTGGCCACCTTCATACTGATCAACGTCTTGGTTGTCTTCTTCGTCTTCTTTACCGTTGTTGTTTTCTTCATCTTCTTTACCATTGTTGTTTTCCTCGTCTTCTTTACCGTTGTTGTTTTCTTCATCTTCTTTACCGTTGTTGTTTTCTTCTTCTTTGTCGTCGTTTTCTTCATCTTCTTACTCTGTCATCTTCTTTGCCTTCATCGTCATTTTCCTCCTCCTCCTCCTCCTCTTCCTCCTCCTTCGTCGTCTTCATCTCTGCTGACACTGTTGTTGTTTCTGCCATCCTCGTCGTCATCTCCGTCATCTTTGTCCTCTATGGTGCAATCTACCCCCGACTCCCAGCTCCCTGCTACAGCTCGATGGGTCAAACCAGGGAGCCGGATCTCAAACCGTGGGCTCACTCGGTTGAGATTTCACCATGACAGGTGATCAACCAACTCTTTTCGGAGATCGGTGTGATAGTGGGTCGATTGCGGCCTGAAAGCCAGTCGATCACCTCCGCGTTTTGTGAAATTCTGCCCAAGGCTACACGGTTAGGCACCATAGACTCATAAGAATAATTTACCACGTATCAATATTTAGCACACTGAAGAGTGAGCCAGAGGTAGAGACAAGAGAAATAATACTATGGATATTGAGATATAATACAAAAAAGGGAACTTGGTATAGAGCAATCCCCCCCCCAAAAAAAAAGTCCATTTAACCTAGCCACAGAATTCTTACCTCCTGAGATCAATCTTGAAACTGGCAAGGTACTCTTGAACAACCGCCGAAGACTCTTCTCACCTGAACAACTGGGTTAAACCTGACCTACATTTTCCTCAGGTAGACTGGGTACAAAGATATTTCCCAGGCAAAGTGGCTCTTCTCAAGTAAACTAGGTTTTCTCAGGTCAACTGGCATTTGTCGGTTACATTGGTACCCACACTCCAAGAGACAGTACAATAAGTCTTTCATCTCTTACCGGGCATAACACATGTACAGTAAAAGTCATTTAAACATGGACTGACAAAAAAATAAATACTGGACTGTATTAAACAGCTTCAGTGTTAACCAAATACACACATTAGAAAGTATAAGTGCACTTAAAGCTACTTAAACAACTGGTAATTTGACATAGTTTTTGACAGCATTTAGAGCATGAATAACATCCATCACTCACTTGCAGTAGTGGCCTTACCACAGTGTCACAATACTGCACAGCCCCAATACTAACTCATTAACACCATGTCAAAAAAGGATTTACTTTATCAGAAGTGGAGGAAATGCAGGTAGGAAGAAGGAAGAGTTACCCAGGAAACACACATTATCATCCCATCATCTCCATCTCTTACAACAGGTGATGCCATGACGATGCAGAGTGCGTACGAAACAGGTATAAATACCCTAAAGTAACACTAATGGGATCACAAACAACGATTTAGCTAACAGAATCTGTCAGGACTAAAATATCATAAATAATAGCAAGTGGCATAGATGTAATCTAGAAGTTGAGCCAGGGTTATAGTTAGGAAATGACGTTAGCATTCCCTCTCACTGCTAGGGCCGATAAGAAATATCACTGCACTTTCTGAAGTATGTAAAGTTTGCACCTCGTGACAGCTGATAGGAAGACATACACGCATACGGGCTTCTAGAAGATTCAACGAGAGTGTGAGTCACGTGACACAGCCCTCCTATACAAGAGAGGAATTAGGGCGCAATGAGAGCGAGAGAGACAGGAGCGAGAGGTTCTCTAGATAGAGCGAGGATCTCGGAGGGAGAAAGGGGGCAGGCTGAGAGGTTGCAAGCCGGACGCTACTCACTCGTGTATGATAGACACTAGTTAATCTTTTCAAGAGAATAAAATTGTAAATAGTCCCACACTCATCTTTACCCCTCCTGTCATTTTATGATAAAGAGAACTAAGGTTATCTACTTAAATAATCTACTACTACTTACAAAACATACAAATCTTAATAAAAGTTCTACAAACTATCTACAAAGTGACTACAAAAGATGAAACACAATTAGCATCGAAAGCCGATTCACAATTAGAACAACAGGAAAACAACAGTCACACAAAATTCCCCCAGAAGTAAAAGTAAAGAAACAAATACTTCATTTTTTGATGATGATCATTGGGAACCTGCCTTTGATGCAGAAAGTGAAGACTTTAGCTCTGCCATACATATTTATGAAAACCTACTCAAGAGAGTTCACAGATCAGGAAAAACATATGGAACTATTCCTTCACGTAACGACATTGAGCTCCAAGTAAACTTAACAAAACAACCAACCAAAATGGCTAACAAAGACAATAACAGAACTCAAACATCCCCACCTCATGTTTACGTTTATCATAAGAATAAAAACATCCCAAAATTCTCAGGCACAGAAAAAATAGCATCGATGTAATGTCTCTCGTAAATCTGTGCGAACAACTCTTTGTAAAGAGGCATGTAACAAATGAAGATGAGACAATAGCAATATTCTCCTCATTAATTAACCAGGAAAGATGTCCAGCAGGTCACTTACTCAGATCTGATAAACTCCTCCAAGCTAAGACGTATGAGGAGTATAAGACAGAATTTCTGAAGAAATTATCTGGAGGTATAATCTTTTTGCCATGTATGCTTCCAGAATTACATAAGATTGTGGATCTTATGAGAGAACATACAACTAATTCTGTCCTAGGTGAAATAACGGCATGTGTTTCCACAATTATGAGAACATTATTAGCTACCCTGAGAATTCAAATTGGGTAACATCTGAAGGGAAAATTACACAATTGCATGTCGTAGACATCCTTGGTTATGTAGCTGCGCTGTGTAAACTACTGGATAGGATTCTCAAGATATCGAAGACGGTACCTTACACCCCAGGAATGTGCTTGCTAGATTTCATGAACAAGGTAGAGATGAACTGTAGTGTCAAGGTAAGTCACACTGAACCAGGCTTGGTGTCTCAGTTTGATATCATTGTTTTATTTCAAAGTTGTCATTTGGCTTCGGTTTAGCTTGAATGGTCTGAATAGATGTTCAAGGCTTTGTGGATTGAGGCTTCTGTAGTCTCAGCAGAAGTGTTGTAAGCTGAAGGGATAGCAGTAATGGGTTAGTACGTTCCAGACTGGCGTCATGACAGCTGCTCTCTCTCTAGTGTGTGTTCCCATCCTTTCTAACTCAGAGTAAATGTTACTTTATTTTTTCTTAACTTCACTGTTCCTTCTTCCCTTAAACTTACAATATGTTTTGTCACTGTCATATGGTTTAAATGTGCTTGTGTGTACGTGTGTATGTTGTGGATGGGTCTTATGCAGTTTGTATATATGTATATTTTGAAAGTGGGATACAGTGACGTAATGGCGCAGCACTGTTAGCCTGGAGAGACGCAGTGGCGTAGCTCTATTGGCTAGGACGACTGACGCCTCTGGGAGGGCAAAGGAGTGTGCCTTCTTCTCCAGTGCCCCGGTGTTTGGGGCATTGTACGGCTGGCTGCCTGTTGTAATCCTGGAGTTTGGCGCCTTGCCAGGACAACACCACCTTTGGGAGGGGAAAGGAGTGTGTCCTTCTTTAGTGCCCTGGTGTCTAGGGTATTGTGCTGCTGCCTGCCTGTGGTAACCCTGGAGTTTGGGCATTGCTCAGCTACCGTACCCGTAGTGATTGGTTGTTCCGATACTGTAGTGTGGTTGATCTTATCCAGATGAGTACGGTCACCCTGGGGATCACCTTGCGTCCTACGGCTCTTCATCTATGTCCCTAGTGTGTTTTGTGCGTGTTTGTGTGGGTGGGTGGGTGGAGTATGCATGTGCAAATGGTTGATAGTTGTCTGGTGAGTTCGTATTGTGGATCTTTTGATATTAAATTATATTTCTAATTTCTCCAAGCGTTTTAATTTCCCTTGCTGTGGTAATTCCTTGATTTTGGTCCTTTTCTTTAGACCAGGTCATGATTAGAACCTACACACCTGCCTAGTTGACTGCTGTAACAATCATGACCCTGACATGTAGCAAAGCAGGGGTGACTGAAGCACTGTCAGATATGACCAGAATGAGAATGACAGACATAGTGTCAGCAGTGAAAACAACTACTCCAAGCGAAGAACAAAATCGGTCGCGACCCGAAAACAGAACAAACAGCCACAAACTTCGAGGCAGCGATTTCAGACACCAGGCCACAGGTAGTCACAAAAGTTTGCACGCAGTCCTAGCAGAAGCCGTGCCACAGAAAAACCTAAATATGGGAAGTCATCTCGAGGTTCACATTCGGAAGATAGGTCTACTCTGTGTTACTGTGCGAATCCTGGACACAAGGAATGAATGGCTTATCAAAACTAAAGAAGACAGACAAAAGGCACAAGGGTGTGACCCATATTGCAGACGTCACAAGTCCCAGGGTCACTGGACCTCAATTATCAGACAGTAGAAAAACTGATTTCCATTTATAAGTCGGGGGAAAGAGAAGCCATGGCAAAAAAAACAACCAATCATAGATACGGCCAAGTCTAAAATTCACACAGGAGGCATATTGGGAAGTAAGTGTATCTTGATACCAGCTGTATGTGAAAATCAAAACATTTCTTATTCTTGGATACATGCCCTCCAGTGAATTTAATAACACAAGAAAAATTAGATAGGATTTTTAGAAATAAGAAAATAACTTTCCTAGAAGAATCTGATTTAGATTTATATGCGGTAAATGGCAGATTACAGTGAAAGGCATGATAAGGTTATACATAAGTTTTTCAGAGACTACAAGACCAATTTCTGCTATTTTCTATATAGTAGAAAACTTTGCAATTAGAGCTAATATGTTGCTAGGTTTACGACCAATAAGAACAGAGAAAATAATTTTACTCCCACAAATGAATGGGATAGAGTTTAATAATGCATTCTTAGAAAAATTATCATCAGATTTTTCACCCATCAATAGTGGAGAACCAGAAAGAACTGGAAATATTAAACATCTAAACAGAAATACACAAACAAACGAGTTACAGATGCACTCACACCCCCACACCCTCCCGGACTAGAGACCGAGGTAACATTACTGACTCATCAGTTTTTCCCGCCCATCTCACCAATGATGTAGTTATTCTGCCTAATTCATACATGAAAGTTACCTTAAAGAGCAAATTGAAGAATAGTAATGTTCGTGTCTTAGCGGAATTAAGTAAAGTGAAAGGAGTGACAGTAGAAAACGCATTATGTCAAGTGGATAACGATGGGCAAACTTAGGTGTTCCTAATTAATCACATGAATGAAGAAGTACTCATGAAAAACGGGACTTGTCTAGTCAATATAAAGAAATGTCCTGCCTGAATATTGGAAATACTGTAGTTATAGCTGGAACAACAAGTATGATAAAATCTACGGACAGAGAAAGCATAAAAGTAAATTTTGTTCACTCGGGAGAATTTAATGAAGAAAATGATCTATTAGATTTATTACAAAAACATCGAAAACAGCAGCATTACCTGGGCAACATTTAGGGTGTACTGACCTGATTAATTACAAGATTAACGTGCACTCTGACACACTACCTATTTTTGTACCTGCCTATAGAGTTCCACAATCACAACGTACCCTTGCAAACCAGTATGTTGATGAAATGCTAAAACTGTGTATTATTGAGCCATCAGTCTCCCCGTGGAATGCCCCATTATTTTTCGTGCCCAAACGAAATGGACAAATGAGTGCGGCAGTAGATTACCGTAAACTAAACTGCCATACAATCCCAGACCGGTTTCCAATGCCATTGCTAAGTGAAGTCTTGCAAAATTTTGGACCAGAAACTAATGTATTTCCCACAATCGATCTGCTTAATGGCTATTATCAAATAGCCTTAGATGAGGAGTCACGTAAATACACTGCCTTCTCCACAAATACAGGGCATTACCAATAGAAACGAATGCCAGTGGGGTTGAGGACAGCACCAGGCACATTCCAAAGATTAATGAATTACGTATTGTCTGGAATGCTGGGAAAAGGAATATTTCTCTCTCTAGACGACATTATTATAACTACTCATACAATAGATGAACATCTCCAGAAATTAGACCAGCTCCTACAAAAGCTTGCTGATGCTGGTTTAAAAACTTAGCTGTGTGAATGCAAATTTTGCTTTAAGGAAATGAAATTCTCAGTCCACAGACTAGATGCCCAAGGAATTCACACGTCTGGGGACAAAATACAGGCAGGAAGGGATTTTTAAGTACCAACAAATATAGACCAAGTAAGACAATTTTTGTGGCTAGCGGGATATTACCGCCCCTTTATTAACCAGTTCTCTCACATAGCACAACCGCTATGTGGGGAGAGAAACAAAAAATAGCATTTAATGAACTGAAAGATAAACTTTAAAATTCACCTTGCTTGGCCTACCCTAAATTCACAAAACCATTTATAATTTGTACAGATGTGTGCATTAAAGGACTAGGGGCTGCATTGATGCAAGACGATAAGCGAGGAAAAAATCAGCCAATTACATTCGCCAGCAGACAATAAAAGGTGCAGAGAAAAATTATTGTACTTCATACCTAGAGGCACTTACAGTGGTCTTCGCACTGCAAAAGTTTTGAGATTTGGTATATGGTTACGAAATTCACCTATTCACCGACCACAAACCGCTCATGGGCATGTTCCAAGAAAAACTCCTCTCTGGAAGGAGTGCAAGATGGAAATGCCCCATTGAAAACTATAATGTACATATTCACTACATACAAAGCAAAATAAACTCAGTTGCTGATGCACTCTCTAGGAACCCGACAACAGTTCACACGTTGCGACATTACATCTCAAGGGAAAGATCCCAAACCATGATGAAATCACGAAAGCACAGAGACTTGATCCAACACGGTCTAAAGTCATATATAAATTGGAAAGTGGCGATGACATACAATTACCAAAACTACATACACCACTCGAACAATTCACAATAGTCAATAATGTTTTATTCAGGATCAACCCAGGACAACCAAAACACCGATGAAATAATAAACAATTAGTAGTACCTAATGATATGATACCTCAAATATTGACAACGATACACGATAGTCCACATGCAGGACATCCTGGAATAGATCTATCTATCCATCTATATACCTAGGCTGCTTCCCCCAAGAAAAGGGAGGTAGCCGAGACAGGTCAACACACTACCAATTTACTCATCCATTCATACACATTCATTCGCATCTTAGCCCCAAAGGGGAGAAGGGACAGATCCTCACCGCACCACACCGCACGAGGGTCAACCACGCAGTGCAGTCAGTGACATCCGCAGCAGGGCCCGACAGCAAAGCTGGTTTACCCCTGCCTCATCATAATGGATCCAGCCCCTAACCTGCACCTGACCTGATCAGCTGATCAGACAAAATGCAGGAGAATATCCCCTCAGGGCTGCGTCATCATTTATTCATACACAATTTCTCTCCATTCATTTCTATCACGCATAGCCACTCTTCCTTGCTCAACAGACAACCCTCTCGCATCCAATGCTCTCTTCACACTTTCCATCCATCCTATTCGTGGTCTTCCTCTCAGCCTTACACCTCTCACATCAGATCTAGTTATCTTTTTCACCAATCGCTCATTATCCATTCTCTCCATATGCCCAAACCATCGCAACACCCTCTGTTCAACTCGATCAGCCATCTCCCGAACAATTCCAGTTCTCCTTCGCACTTCATCATTTCTCACTCGATCCATACGCGTCACTCCACACATACTCCTCAGATACCTCATCTCCATTACATTCAAACTTTTCCTCTCTGCTACACCCATATTCCATGCTTCAGCCCCATATAATGCAGTCGGTACCACAACACCCTCATACAGCCTTCTCTTTACATCCATTCTGAGTGAACGACATCCAAACACTTTTTTCATTCCTCCTAGCACCTTTCCAACTTCATTCATTCTAAACTTCACCTCTGCATCTATTCTTCCATCCGCAGCAACATGTGACCCTAAATACTTAAAACACTCAACCTCCTCAAGCAACTCACCATTCAAAACTATATTCATCCTCCTACCATCTATCAACCTCGTACACTTCATCACTTTACTCTTATTCTCATTTATTTTCAGTTTCCTCCTTTCACACGCCCTTCCAAACTCCTCTACCAACTGTCTCAATCTCTCCTCTGAATCAGCCACCAGTGCAGTATCATCTGCAAACAGCAGCTGCTTCAGATTCCACTCTCTACCATCATTCACCAGACTCAGTCCTCCATCTAACACTCTTGCATTCACCTCCCTTACAACACCATCCATATAAATATTAAACAACCAAGGCGACATCACACATCCCTGCCGCAGCCTCACTCTCACGGGAAACCAATCACTCACAGTATTTCCCACTCTTACACACGCTCTACTATTTACATAAAAACTTTTCACTCTTTTTAGTAACCTGCCATCAAGCCCATACAATCTTAAAACATTCCACAAAGCCTCCCTATCAATTCTATCATATGCTTTCTCTAAATCCATGAATACCCAAAACACACCCTTACCTTTTGCTAAATACTTCTCACACACCTGTCTCACAGCAAACACCTGATCAACACATCCCCTCCCTCTCCTAAAGCCACACTGCTCATCACCAATCACTCCCTCAGTACCCTCTCTAACTCTCTTAATTAACACTCTACCATACACTCTACCTGCAACACTCAACAGACTTATACCTCTAAAGCTAGTACATTCATACTTATCACCCTTACCTTTATACAATGGGACCACACAAGCACTTGCCCAGTCAATTGGCACCATACCATGCACAAAGCACACATTCAACAATCTTACTAACCAGTCAACAATGGTCGCTCCACCACCTATCAAGCAATCCACAGCGCACCCATCCATACCAGCAGCTTTCCCTGTTTTCATCTGCTTTACTGCCTCTTGCATTTCCTCCATCGTGATCAAAGATTTATTCAACTCTCCCAACACATCTATTCCTTGCACCCTTCCATCTGCCACAATCTCAGCCTCCCTTTCCTCCTCTACATTTAACAATCTTTCAAAATACTCCGCCCATCTCTTCCTTACTGCATCCATCTCAATTAACATCCTTCCATCCTCTGCTTTTACTCGCTCCTCCTTCCCACTCTCTCCCTTTCGCACCCTTTTCACCTCCTTCCAAAACATTTTCTTATTCTCTCGAAAATTCTTCATCAACCGCCTACCCCACCTCTCATCTGCTGCTACTTTAGCATCACGCACAACCCTTCTCGCCTTATTCCTCTTTTCTTTATACCTCTCATATGACACCTCATCCTTCCTCTGCAACCACACTTCATATGCATGTCTCTTCTCANTTAACATCCTTCCATCCTCTGCTTTTACTCGCTCCTCCTTCCCAGACTCTCCCTTTCGCACCCTTTTCACCTCCTTCCAAAACATTTTCTTATTCTCTTGAAAATTCTCAGTCAACCGCCTACCCCACCTCTCATCTGCTGCCACTTTAGCATCACGCACAACCCTTCTCGCCCTATTCCTCTTTTCCTTATACCTCTCATATGACACCTCATCCTTCCTCTGCAACCACACTTCATATGCATGTCTCTTCTCAGCCACAGCCATACTTACTTCCTCGCACCACCATTCACTTCCCTTTCTTACACCACCACCCACTCGTCTCACACCACACACCTCTTCTGCATGCCCCACCACAGCACTCTTAACCCGCCGAGTCCCAACGACGTATGATGCACGTCGCTACTTTTTTCAGCTGACAGACCCAATGACGTGCATCATATGTCAAGCAAGTGCAAGGCCCATTGTGTGCACATTTTTCAACATTCACAGGTGATTTATGGAAGACATATGTGGGAGACCTTCCTCTACCTGCTGTCAAGCGGGGATACTGCCTGGCCCCACCTAACCCCCCCTTCCCCCCCACACTGGGAAATTCACCTGTTAGCAGTAACCTAGCCAGTAAAGGTATGTTGCCCCACGGTCTCTCCAATGACGAAATTCACGGTGAAAGTGATTCCTGAGGTGGCGGACAAAGAAACAAAGAAGCCAGAGGTAGAATCAAACAGAAGTGATGAGGTGGTAATGTCGCAGAGGAAGGTGCCATATACTGGGGTTTTGGGTGAGTGAACAATGCTTATAAACGCCTATATTATTGTGTGAAAACCAATATAGACTTTTACTACACATAAATTCGTACCAAATAAATGAAATAAATACGTAATTTAAAGTGGCTTGAATTAGTTAAGCCTTCCATAGTTCGTTTTCTTTGGCCAGGTACCCTGAAAAAGAAGGAAAACATAAGGTTGAGTGACACCTGTACCAACATTTTTTACCTCAGGATCGCGATTTCACTATGAATTTTCGATGTTTCTCACCAAAACCGAAGGTTGCAGATAAAAAACAATAAGTCGAAAATCGGTCGGGCCCTGGGGGTAGGCTGGGTAAAAAACAGGTCGGTACTGGACAGGTTAAACAACTGCCATTCCTCCTCCACACTGCCACTCTCCTGATCTTTCACTGCATTCCATTTATCTCTCAATTTCTCCTGATACTCTTTAATTTTCTCTCTTTTATTCAACTCACTCAATTTCAAAACCTCCCTGCCACACCTAACTCTCCTAGCTCTCATCCATCTCTTAACTACTCTCAACTTTCCCTCCATCAGGTAGTTGTCAGACATACCTCCACGCTCCCCTCTCAAAACTCTCACATCCAACAATTTTCCTATTACATTCCTGGACACAACCACATAGTCCATCAATGCTCTGTCAACAACCTTTCCACCCTCCTGTCTCACCCATGTATACGTATAAATATCTTTCTTCTCAAACAAGGTATTCCCAATCACCATCTCTCGCTCAACACACACACCTATCATTCGTTCCCCATTTTCATTTCTTCCTGGCAGACCATGCATACCAACTACAACTTCAGCTGCTACATTTCCCATTCTAGCATTCAGATCCCCATCATTACCACATTCACATTTGCTTCAAAGCTCTGCAAACACTCATCAATATCATTCCAGGAAGACTCCTTCTCTTCTTCATCTCTTTCACTACCAGGCCCTTATGCACTCACAAATACCCACAACTCACGTTCAAATTTCACTTTCACCCACATCAGTCTCAATGACACCTCCTTCCATTCAGTCACACACTGCTGTACTTCCGGGCTCACTAACAAGGCCACACCTTCTCTTGCCCTTCCTCTATCAACACCTTACAATCTTCCATTCACACTTCCAAACGTAGACTCACCTTTCCCTTTCATCTTTGTTTCACTCAAAGCTAACACATCCAACTTTCTTCTCACAAACATTCTCCCAATCTCCTCCCTTTTAGCCTCAATCGTACTACAACCACGCACATTCATAGACCCAACCTTCAGGGTACGGGGATAAGATACAACATTTAAACAAGCCCGGCTGTCATACTACTGGCCATCGCTACGAAAAGATGTATACAATCATACAGACAGATGCGAGTCATGTGCGAAACACAAAGGGTACTCGTTAACATCTGCACCTATAGGTAATTATCCGGTACCACATTAACCATGGGACGTTGTTGTGGTTGGCTTACTCAGTTACCATTATCATACATTAACAACCAATACCTATTCGTTGCAACAGATCATTTCTCACGATATGTGACTGTAGCCCCAATTAAGGATAAGACAACAGAAACAGTGGCAAAAGCAATCATAGTTAATATATGTTGCTTCACGATCCCAAAGGTACGAATAAGCGATAAAGGAGGTGAATTTAATTCTGAAATCTTGCAAGAAATATGTAAACAGTACAATATAAAAAAGGTAAATGTTTTAGCCTATCACCCAGCATCCAATGGGTTAGTAGAGAGACAAAACAAAATAGTATTGGATGTGCTACGACACATCCCCAGTAAAAATTATGCAAGCTGGGATGATTGGATTCCCAGAGTAGAAGTATCAATCAATGTATATAAATAAGTCTGCAAGAGACACACCACATTTCATTATCTATGGAAAAGATAAAAAATTATCTAACGATATTCTCGAAGGTGAAAATCAACCTATATATAACTATGATGATCATCCTAAACTCTTTTTGCGTGAATTCCAGGATATACACATGAGAGTGAAGAAACAATTAGCGATGTCCAAGGAAGATATGACGGAGTCATTCAATAAAAAGGCAAAAGAATCGACTATCACCTTAGGAGACATTGTCTGTGGTATCATTCATACTCGAGACAATAAAGTATCACCGAAATTTGAAGGCCCATACAGAGTAATTAAGAAGACAGCGAACAAGGCAGTAATTAGGTCACTGTCGAGTGGTGAAGAAAAACAAATTCATGTTAATCATTTGAAACGGGTCCCATGGGAATTAGCCAGCAATTATGCAACCTTGGTCGCCACCGAAAAACCGAACAATACCTATGAAAGCGATCAAGAGGACAACAATACTTACAAAAATAAATTAAGATCGCATAACAAACAAACATAAATGCAACTGTGGCTACAAATGCTACAGTACAGGATTTACATGATCTAGGTATCGATTTAAACTCTTTCTATAAGTGAAACAACAAGCAAGTTATTGTTCTCCAGGAGCCAACTGTAATGCACATCATCACTATCACTGACCACTGCATGACTGAATAAGATAATAGATTTTTTTTTTTTTTTTTGGTAGGTTACGATGAGGGAACTTATACTATGGATTTTCATCTACGTAGCAAGAGGATCAGCTCACTTAAACCCTCAACAAATAGTAAGGAAAAGATGTCTCACAGCCCCAATGGCCTCAACAGGAATCGTGAAACACATCATAAGTACCAAAATCAGTTTGGATGCATTGTATGAATTACCTGCGTTGTTAGAGAACATCGCCAAGCCACTGAGAACACTGGAAATAGCGATAAGAAGTTCTATTTCAGAAGCTCATAACACAGAGGAAGTGACTGAAATCGTGAAGTTTGCGAAATGGAAGCATGAAAATACCAAGACATCATGATACAAGATCTCCCATCTCGTGGAACGGAGGCATTTATGGATTCAAACATCACATGTAAGCGTGAAAGACGCGGTTTGTTCGATCTGGGTGGTGTAATTCTAAGGAATATCTTTGGATTTGCTAAAGAAGAAGATCCTCAAAAAATAAACAACAAATAGTTCAGGTACTGACATATCAGAATAAGCTAGTTGACAATCAAAACACAGTAATGATGACCAGCGTTAAATCTCTCAGAAAGGCAGAAAATATCATTCACCAGAGTGTGGATAAAATAAATGCCATAGAAGGTAGCCTAAAACTTTTCCAACAATTCTCAGCAATCATGGAACATATTGACATAATACTACTCCAGTTAGACAACACTAGAGTTCAATATCAGGTAATGATGAAGGGTATTGCAAATGCAGTTAATGGCAAAATCACCATTAATCTACTTCTACTCCGTGATCTACGACAGATCAGCAGTCAAGGCATACATAAACATAGTTTGAAGCCTTTATTCCAGGGCAGAAACCTTATGCCATATTATCCATACTTAGAAGCGACTCTAAAACCCACATCAGTAATAGTTCATGTACCGTTCATAACAGATGATCTGTTCGCAGTCTATCAAATAAACCCTTTTCCTTCAAAGAATAATGACACCTTGGTTATCATCAACATCATCACCAACACCGAACTCTTCATGGTCTCCAAGAGACAGGACACTCACTTTCGTCAGTGAATCAGCGATTGAACGAAAGTGTCGTACATGCTTAGATGCTGTTCATCTTTGTCCTGCGTATTTTTACTTTTCAGCCTGTTGAAACAGTCTCTTGTGAAAAGGCTATCATAAGGAATCATGACATTCACCATCAATGCAAGTTCGTTTTGGCTCCAGATAAACCTATACATATAACACATCAATTTTCATAGTTTGTCCAGATACACCAGCATCTTATACGTCAACATCAGGATTATACATAGCACCTGACTATTGTGCTGTACTTATATCATCTTTGTCCACATTAGCTACAAATAATCACTATGCCACTCTTAATCACACACACAAATGCTTCCAGCCACTACCTGAAATGAATTTAAACATGAGCAGAAGAATTAAGTCGACTTCACCTAAATTCGAAATAAAGCAATTAATTAATGAAACAATGAAGCCCTTGGAAGAACTGAGTATAAGTATGTTCAACCCCTATTATTTATATAGCCCAGCTCCAACTGTCTTTATAATCTTCTCCATTGTATTTGGTATATTACTGTTGGGTATGCACAGGATGCAAGCAAGGATTGCAAACTTGGAATCAGTATTTACTGGAGGAAAAGCGAACATTCAAATGAGACCCCCTAAGTGAATTGTGTATAATATGTAAATGGTATATTTTATATATACAGAAATGAAAGAAAATGAAGAAAATTATGGGACACACATGAATTAATATTACCTAATATACAAGTATCCAATTCTTACAACAATATCATTACAGTTCATATAAATGCCTTACAAATATGATAATAACTCTTACTATTATCTTAGCATTGTACTGCTCTTGCATATAAACGTATATCGGTTATACATTATTCTATATACTCCAATATTCTATTTACTCCATTGTGTGTACAACATATTAATAATTACTCCACTGTGTGTACAACATATTTACGATGCATTACGATTCTACAATATTATTATGTCCATATAATATTATCATCAATACTATGTATTAATAGGTGTAATTATTGCAAGCTGTCGTAGGTTCGCCAGCGGGCTTGACCAACCGATGTCAGGACTCTAAAATATCAAAAATAATAGCTAGTATCAAAAATGTAATCTAGAAGATGATGTAGCATTCCCTCTCACCACTAGGGCCGACAGGAAATGTCACTGCACTTTTCCCCTGGAGGAGAGTAGAGTTTGCATCTCGTGACAGCTGATAGGAAGACACACAGACACACATACAGGCTTCTAGAATATTCGGTCCTACGCCCAGTCCAGATGATACAGACCTCTTATTCAAGAGAGAGGAATTAGAGATCAGAATAGAGAGAGAGATGGGAGCAAAAGGTTGTCTGGAAAGAGCAGGGACTTTGGAGGGAAAAGAGGGCAGGTTTGAGAGGGTGCAAGTCGGACTATGCACACGTTGTGATAGGCTTTATTTAATCTTCTCAGGAAAATAAAACTGCATTTAATCCCACAATCATCTTTACCTCTCCTGTCATTGGATGGTAAAAGGGAACGAAGGTTATCTACTTCAATAATCAACCACTACTTACAGCACTAAATAAAAGGTCTATAGCTAAGTACAAAATCACTACATCCCTCTGTCTGTATATCCTACTTTCTGTGATCTCCATTCTTTTAAACGCAGAGTGTCTAGGCATCTCGAAATGAATGGATATTGAATTTGGCTCTCTGGATAATGTTTATTATTTTTTTTTTTATTGTAGGGAACGATTTGCGGGCTCTTGGCCTCTGGTTCTATCTTCCTTGCTTTAAAGAAATATAAATATACAAATATACTCATTCATACA
>JAGKTI010011656.1:0-25985 GCA_018397915.1 Birgus latro | reverse complement strand
TAGGAAAGTCACCACTAGGACTGTAGTGGTAGCAACAGTGTAATAACCCTTCAGCTAAGGCATATTTGATGCATTTTATTATTGCTGGACCGTATTAATATGCTTTGGAAAGATCAGGTGCAGTGAAAATAATTGCAGGGACTGATTATTACAACACTTTCTAATGCTCATATTTATGCTAACCGGCACCCATTTATCAATTATCAGTATAGACACTTGGCCAACCGGCATTTATCAATTATCTGTATAGACACTTGGCCAACTGGCATTTATCATTTATCTGTATAGACACTCATGAAGTGGCATTGTGAGTAGACTCCTAGCTTTACACAAAGGTTCAAGGTGACAAGAAGTATATAATTGTTTTTTCCCCTTAAAAAAAATACTGGCAGATCAATGGTCAGTCTTCTACCCTTATATGTTGTGGATTATAGTACCCTGGCTTTGGGCCCCTTTGCCCCAAAAGAGGCAATATGAGATTAGCTTTCTTTTTATTTTACTGTATGCAGGACAGAATTGCTTTGCCTTGTGTCTGTACATTCCTGATGGGGTCAAATTGAATACTGAACGGCTAAATGAGTAAGATGTTTATGATTATGTATATGTGTGGTGAGCCTGGCATGCATCCTCCTTAATGTATCAGGATGCCAGAAAACTTCAGTCTCTTATTATGTAACCATTTCCACTGATTTATGTTTAATACCTTGTGATTCTTTAGTTGCCCTCGGTATTTGGAAGCACAGTTATATTGATCAGTTTACGAAGTGTGCCAAACTTGTCATAGCTACATTATCACTAAAATTAGGCTTATAGTTTAGATAGCAGAAAATGGTGGCAAAGACAACATGAGCCTAAGGGAAGAGAGTTTTGAGTAACTGCAGCCACTGTTTTCTCTACATGTCCACTATATACAATTCTTAACAGACCTTACTAATCGGACCTCATAATGTATTACTACTTTCTGTAATTTACAAGCAGTGTATATTAGATATCTATCTATCTCTCTATATACCTAGGCTGCTTCCCCCAAGAAATGAGAGGTAGCCAAGACAGGTCAACACACTACCAATTTACTCATCCACTCATACACGTTCATTCGCATCTTAGCTCTAAAGGGGAGAAAGGACAGATCCTCACTGCACCACACCGCACGAGGGTCAACTACGCAGTGCAGTCAGTGACATCCGCAGCAGGGCCCGACAGCAAAGCTGGTTTACCCCTGCCACATCATAATGGATCCAGCCCCTTACCCGCACCTGGCCTGATCAGCTGATCAGAGAAAATGCAGGAGAACATCCCCTCAGGGCTGCATCATCATTTATTGATTCACAATTTCTCTCCATTAATTTCTATCACGCAGCGCCACTCTTCCTTGCTCAACAGACAACCCTCTCGCATTCAACGCTCTCTTCACACTGTCCATCCATCCTATTCGAGGTCTACCTCTCTGCTTTACACCTCTCACATCAGATCTAGTTACCTTTTTCACCAATCACTCATTATCCATTTTCTCCATATGCCCAAACCATCGCAACACCCTCTGTTCAACTCGATCAGCCATCTCCCGAACAATTCCAGTTCTCCTTCGCACTTCATCATTTCTCACTCAATCCATACACGTCACTCCACACATACTCCTCAGACACCTCACCTCCATTACATTCAAACTTTTCCTCTCTGCTACACCCATATTCCATGTTTCAGCCCCATATAATGCAGTCGGTACCACAATACCCTCATACAGCCTTCTCTTTATATCCATTCTGAGTGAACGACATCTAAACACTTTTTTCATTCCTCCCAGCTCCTTTCCAACTTCATTCATTCTGAACTTCACTTCTGCATCTATTCTTCCATCCACAGCATGTGACCCTAAATACTTAAAACACTCAACCTCCTCAAGCAACTCACCATTCAAAACTATACTTATCCTCCTACCATCTACCAACCTCGTGCACTTCATCACTTTACTCTTATTCTCGTTTATTTTCAGTTTCCTCCTTTCACACACCCTTCCAAACTCCTCTACCAACTGTCTCAATCTCTTCTCTGAATCAGCCACCAGTGCAGTATCATCTGCAAACAGCAGCTGCTTCAGATTCCACTCTCTACCATCATTCACCAGACTCAGTCCTCCACCTAACACTCTTGCATTCACCTCCCTTACAACACCATCCATATAAATATTAAACAAGCAAGGCGACATCATACATCCCTGCTGCAGCCCCACTCTCACGGGAAACCAATCACTCACAGTATTTCCCACTCTTACACATGCTCTACTATTTACATAAAAACTTTTCACTCCTTTTAGTAACCTGCCATCAAGCCCATACAGTCTTAAAACATTCCACAAAGCCTCCCTTTCAATTCTATCATATGCTTTCTCTAAATCCATGAATGCCCAAAACACGTCCTTACCTTTTGCTAAATACTTTTCACACACCTGTCTCACAGCAAACACCTGATCCACACATCCCCTTTCTTTCCTAAAGCCACACTGCTCATCACCAATCACTCCCTCTGTACCCTCTCTAACTCTCTTAATTAACACTCTACCATACACCTTACCTACAACACTCAACAGACTTATACCTCTAAAGCTAGTACATTCATACTTATCACCCTTACCTTTATACAATGGGACCACACAAGCACTTGCCCAGTCAATTGGCACCATACCTTGCATAAAGCACACATTCAACCATCTTACTAACCAGTCAACAATAGTCGCTCCACCACGTTTCAGGCATTCCACAGCACACCCATCCATACCTGCAGCTTTCCCTGTTTTGATCTGCTTTACTGCCTCTTTCATTTCCTCCATCGTGATCAAAGATTCATGCAATTTGTAAAAATACAAGAATGAATGTGTGGTATTGTACTGTAGACATATTTAATACCTTTATGCCTTAATTATTTGAACCTGTTGGAAATAAATGAAAAACAATTTTAGTCTTTTACTGAAAGCTTTATAACTATACTCCCTTAATAGCCTGAGATAGAAAAAATGACTGTGATGTATACATTACTTACATTTTGNAATATGTATTTATAGTACTTTATATATAAAGTGCTAAAACATTATATATGTCGAAATATTTGATATGAATAAGTTAGGTAGTTTTCCTCCTCTCACATTATGCAAAGAAATGTTGCAGAGCTTTAGTATACAAGGGTGTTCCAGGACTTAATGCAGAAAAATGCAAGAGGTGATCTTGAGGTCATTTTATGACTATTATAGGAACATGTCTGATTCTTTGTGTATCTATTGCTAAACACCTTCACTCCAAAAGGGGTGGCCACAAGCACACTGCTTTCAACATTTTGAAATCGCATGCAAAACTTTTGGTATCATTCTCTATAAACAAGTTACTGGTATAGAAAAGTGGGTCAGAAATTATAAACTGTGAAAAAAAAGGTTACTGAGGGAAGAATATTAGACTAACTAATCAGGTCCATCACAGCCATTGTCGCATGATGGTGATTCAAACCCCTTCTTGATTTAGGCCAATATTCTTTCAGTTTGGCAATCCAACTCTTCAGGAGGGAAGCCACCACCAGAAATGTGAAAAATATTCCTCCTCCTCCTCTCACTTGCTACTTTCTTTGCTCTGAAAAAAATCTGATACTTTTTAATAAGGAATTAAAGATTATTGTTATATTTACAGAGTTGTTTCCTTGCATAAATAGACTAAGCAGTTTCTTTGGGCCCCATTGCTACCAGGGGCCCCCCACTGATATGCAGGGTAAAATGTATAGAGCCACTGTGTAATGGGCAAACTTTGTAGCTACTGTGTACAACAAGTTTAATCACATAAGACAAACCGTTTCAAGAGATTAATGTTTCTGGAATAAATATGTAGTTTGTTTTGTGATGTGTTGCATGGCTTAATTACTGTAATATTACCACATCCATTTACAGCACTGAAGAACCTCACCATAACAGATCTACTGGTGGAAGCCTGATCCGATAAATCCGATGATCCAGTATATTGGATAGTCCTTCCACGTAGTGGGATTTCAAGCACATAATGGAAACTTAAATAAGAAAAACTGCATATTCTAGCACTTGAAATGAAAAATATACCCCTTTTACACTAAGTTGGCTCATAATTTCACACCATTGTCCTCACTGACCTAGCCAATGTAGCTACGTGGGAAAACCACTGCCAGCATTGATTAACTGCAATCTGAGTTCTGATTACCACTGTGATATACACCAGCATTTTATCTCATTTTCTGGATAAATGTTAATGAACATGAAAATCTGCAAGGTATTAATCTTGTTTCAGCCTGTAACTGATACTTTTTTTTCTCTGGGAATGTTTTATACCAGTAGTAGGAGTTCTTCTGTGACACTTGTGCCAGAAATCAGTAGTAATGAAGACAACATTTTTTAATCTACCCATCTGCCAGTGAAGAAAAGGGTCACATGACTTAATCTAGCCATCACCAGTCAAGTTGCTGCCTGGCAATTCTGTCTGGCCTCAACTTCTTTGAAAGTAACAGGTGCCCTCTCGTTCCTGCTCTTGTTTCCTAAGGATACGTGATGAAAATCACTAGGGTAAAGCTGAAATATGTTTTGATTAGACTGATTTGCTTGGAGTATAGGTTAGGTTAAGTATTGCTGCCATAAATGGCTTGTAACTGACTCACTTTTGGGGGGCACGGTGGCTCAGAGGTAGAGCATCAAGCTCGGGACTGAGGGGTCGCGAGTTCGAGCCGCGCCCGGGACTGCCGTGCCGGGAGGGGTAGCGCCCTCCTGTTACCTAGCGGGGCTATATGATCTCACTGTAAGGTCTAGCTCGGGGGATTCTTTAATCCCTTTGACTCACTTTTGGGGTAAGTGGTATATCTCAGCAACAGGAAATTTCCTTCACATGAACCAACAAATCACACAAAAACATAGGAAAGAAAATTAGTTCACCACCAAGATGAGACCAGTATGGTCTGAAATGAGAAAAATGCCATGTGAAAATTAGAGCCAAGTAAATATTGAACCTAACCATTAAGAAAGCATTTCTTCCACCAAAACCTTGGCATCCTTCTTTCACGACAATGGTACCAGTACTGCTTCATGGGTCATTTATGGGGTTTACACAAACTATGTTCAATAAACTCTGGCCTGTCTGAGAGAAACCACTTCAGTTGCAACCTTAGTTTTTTTTATTTGGAAATAATCTTCGCATATTCATAATAAGGTGTCTAATTTTATTAGTATACAATTTCATGCTTCTAAAATTTTACTCAGATTTTAAGCTTTCACGTCAAAGGTCATGTAATGAATCCCCAGTGATAGAAGTGTAAGCTGCTTAAGAAAACATGACAGCACATAATTATGTAACATTGCATAGCTTTGGCACAAATCGTTCGATTATTACCAGTGAGCCAGTGGCTTTCATCAGCATATCATATTTCTGGCATCTTATACATCTTCTAACATGTTATATCTTTATTTTAAAATGTAAAAATGTTTATGAACGATGGCTCTCTTATGCTATAATGATGCCAGAGGTATTTTGATTGTTGAATTTTTAATTTGTTTCAGAGAATTCGAACACGGTCATTTATGCAGGCATACCAACATTACCGAAAAGTAGCTGCTGGCATATCAATCGGCTCTCGAAAGCACGCGTCCGATCAGCTGTTTTAATAATAACAAAAATAGAGTCTGACTTTCCTTAGTGCAAGGAAGAGTGTTCTTTCCAGAGACATGCTAAGTATTTTTTAATAATACGGGCGTTAGACCTAGACCCAGAAGATGGTTCGGAGAACGGAGCTAAAGAACCGCCAGTAGAGCAAAGCAGGTCTGTTGAACGAATACGTTTAGAGATAGAACTACAACAGTTGAAAGAACAAGAAAACGAAAAACAAAGGCTTTATAAGGCCCAGGAGGACGAAAAACAAAGCCTTTTTAAGGCCCAGGAGGACGAAAAGCAAAGGCAAAAAAACGAAAAACAAAGGCTTTTTAAGGCCCAGGAGAACGAAAAGCAGAAGCAAGAAAACGAAAAACAAAGACAGCACGAATTAAGACTGGCCCAAACTCAGCCTTTATCTTCCAACAACGCTCCTTACGAATTTGATCTGTCCAAAAACAAATTCGTTACCTCTTTCGTCGAGGCAGACCCAGATGGGTATTTTCAGCTATTTGAGAAAACTGCTAATCACTTGAAATGGCCACCTGATCAATGGATATGGTTATTACACCCGAAACTGACAGGGAAGGCAGCTGAAGTTTTTCTTACTCTTTTTAGAAACCAGCGACTATAAGACTATTAAGTCAGGTATTCTGGACGCTTATTCCATCACAGTAGAAGGTTACAGACAATCTTTTAGGAATCTTTCCAAAGCTCCCCAGTCCACCTATTCTGAATTCGCAGTTAAAACCTTAAAGACTTATGATCAGTGGTTAAAAAAGGCCAAGGTAAATACTATGGAAGGAGTTAGAAATCTTTTGACAATGGAACAGTTTAACAGAAGATTACCTCATCATGTAATGCTTTACCTTGCTGACAAAAAAGAGACTGATCTATTGAAGGCTGCCAAACTGGCTGATGAGTATTCACTCATTCATAGGTCTGGAAGTCCTCGGACTCAGCATAAACTTGTGAACTCCTCCCCTGGTAGCAAATCTGTGACCCCTTCAATTTCTCGTTCCTCCGGCTCTGTTACGAATAAGAATAACCCCTTGTTCTGTCTTTATTGTAAGAAGGAAGGTCACAGTATTATGTACTGCAAAGACTCCAAGTGTCGTCAGTCTAAGCACTATGTACCCTTTACCAACCCTAGTGTAAAATCCGAAACAGCCCAGAGACCAGTGAAACATGAAACTCCTCAGAAACCAGTTAATCATATTGTGAACTCAAACTCTGGGGATGATCCTTTTGCTCAGTTTATGTCCGGGGTCATGTATCAATAACTAGTGAGTCTCCCCAGTTTCCAGACAAACTCCTCAGAGACACAGGCGCTTCCCAAAGCCTGTTGTTGCAAAAGTGTTTGCTGGGTGTTGAAGGAAATGCAACGAGGGATTGGGTTCTGCTAAGACGGCTAAACTCCTTGTTACCTGCTGTTGATTTGGTAAGGATCCATCTTAAGAGTGATCTTGTTCAGGGAGATGTGACGGTTGGGTTGATTGATGATCTTCCAATAAAAGAAGTAACGCTGATATTGGGTAATGATTTAGCAGGTGGTTTAGTGGTACCAAATGTTCGAGTTCGAAGTGCTCCAATGGACGTCTCTCCAACTTCTGCCCTTGACAAGGAACAACCTGACTTGTTTCCAGTGTGCATGGTGACGCGCTCACAAGCACAGGCTGAAGAAAACACCACTGAGGTAACTAATTCTCAAGTTGATTTTGGTTCACAAATCCTCTCTAGGGATAATTTAATCCTGGCGCAATGTCAAGATATCACTCTAGCTTCTTGCCGTAGTCAGGATATGAGTTCAATGGAGGCTGTGGTAAAGATCCCTGGTTTCTATTATGACAATGGTGTACTAATGCGCCTATACAGACCACCTTGGTTAACTTCAGCTGATGCTTGGGCTAATATAACTCAGGTTGTTGTTCCTTGTAAACTCAGTCATGATGGTGCTAGTGGCCACTTGGGTGTATATAAAACCTACCACAAGATACTGGATCACTTCTATTGGCCAAACCTTAAAAATGATGTAAAAAGGTTTGTACAATCTTGTCATGTTTGTCAACCAACCTATACCTCCAGCTCCCCTTCAGCCTATTTCAGTCTCATCTGACCCTTTTGAGTGTATCATCATAGACTGTGAGGGACCCTTACCTCACACCAAAAAGGAAAACCAACACATCTTGACAGTCATGTGTCCAACAACCAGTTACCCAGAGGCATTTCCCTTGAAGAACATCCATGCAAAGACTATAGTTGCTCATCTTACTTCAATGTTCACTCGGGTTGGAATTCCTTAAGTAATTCAAACGGACAGAGGGTCCAACTTTTCTAGTAAATTATTTTCAGAAGTGCTTGACGACCTTGGCATCCAACAAAAGCTGTCCAGTGCTTATCATCCCGAATCCCAAGGTGTACTGGAACGCGGGCATGAAACCATTAAAGTAATGGTGCGTAAGTTTTGCCTTGAGCATGAACGGGATTGGGATGATTCCTTACAGTATTTGTTGTTTGCTCTTCGAGAGGCGAAACAAGCAAGTTTGGGATTTTCTCCTTTCCAACTCCTGCATGGAAGACAGGTACATGGCCCATTGAAATTTGTTAAAGACAAATGGCTAAGTATTGACAATGTAACTCAAGAAACTGTGTCTAGCTATGTTTCAGAATCGTTAAACACTCTTACAAGTGCGTACGTTTGGTCAACAAAACTTAGCTCAATCTCAGCAGAAGATGAAAGAAAAATTTGACTCAAAGTCCAAAGTTCGAAAGTTCAGGGTAGGAGAAAAAGTACTATTTTTCATTCCTACTAATACCATCCCACTGTCTGCTAAGTTTTCTGGCCCATATAGAATATCAAAAGTACTCTTAAATAACAACTATGTTATAGATACACCTGATAGAAGGAAGTCTCAACAGCCAATCCATATAAATCGCCTTAAGAAATATCATTGTAGAGAATCAGAGGAGGAGGGTGCCTCAAACATTGTTCTGTGTGTAAATAGAAGCCCTAAGGAAAAAGATGAGGATCCCATACTTACATGGTCCTCCCTTAAGAATTCTCAGATTTTGTCAAATGTTTCTGCATATTTTAGTGATCTTTCTCTTGAGCTTCGGCAAGAACTAAGGTCGTAGTTTAGGAAATATTCAGAACTGTTCACAGATTTCCCCAAGAATGTCCCTACATTCAACACGATATTGAACTGGTTCCTGGAACTCTCCCCATCCGTCAATCAGCTTATTGGATGGGACCTAAAAAGACCGAACTGCTGCACCAGGAAATAGAATACCCTTTACAGAACGACTTGGTCGTTCCCAGCTGTTCTCCATGGGCATCTCCTTCCATTTTGGTGCCAAAAGAAGGAGGGGAGTAAGGTTCTGTACAGATTATAGGAAAGTTTATCTTGTGACCATTCCTGATGCTTATCCTCTTCCTAGAGTGGATTACCTTACTGACAGTGTGGGACAGGCAAAGTTTGTTTCTAAACTCGATCTCCTTAAAGGGTATTATCAAATCCCTCTTACCCCTAAGGCACAGAAAATCTCTGCTTTTATCACTCCTTTTGGGTTGTATGAATATACTGTAATGCCTTTTGGCTTATGTAACAACCCCAGTACATTCCAAAGGACCGTCAATGGTGTCATCAGAAACCTCCCCGGAGTCTGTGCCTATCTGGACGACATTCTCGTGGTAGCCGACGACTTGGAACAACATCGGAACAGGCTGGAAGGGGTATTAAAATCTTTCACAGAATGGAATTTGACAGTTAAACAAATCTAAATTTTATTCAGCTTCTGTCACTTATCTAGGAAATGTGGTAGGAAATGGAGTAGTTCGACCTAAGACAGCAAATGAAGAGGCAATTCTATCATTTCCCACTCCTACTAATAAAAGGCAAGTTCAGAGTTTTTTTTTTGGCATGGCTGGATTTTACCGTAGGTTCTGTCCTAACTTTGCATCAATCTTTATGCCTCTAACCAGACTAACAAGTGTGAAAGTTCCATTTCACTGGGATGTTAGCTGTCATGTTGCCTTTAAAAAGATTTTCTTACCCATGAACCTGTGTTGAAATCTCCTAATTTTGCCTTACCCTTCATATTACATGTGGACGCGTGTGAAACGGGAACTGGAGCTGTATTACCGCAGCCGCAACCCGATGATTGACTTCTGCACCCCACCTGCTTCCACTCGACCCAACTCAGGCCACACCAACGATCCTACAGCGTTATGGAAAAAGAGCTGTTGGGCATCATCAACGCTCTGCAAAGTTCGAGTGCTACCTTTATGATGTGCGACCTGTGATCATCTACACAGACCATAATCCTCCGACATTTCTGCAAAAGGTGCGACACACGAATCAGCGTCTCCTCCGCTGGTCTCTCCTTCTCCTGCGTTATCCATTGGAAATCCGACACATCAAAGGAGTAGAGAACGTCCTGGCTGACACCCTGTCCCTGGCCAGTGCAACCTTGTCCACCCCAACATCCTAACAAGACTTCTCTACTAGAAGCCTTGTTTTCAGGGGGGAGGTGTTACGTACACTAGCTCCCAAAAGTATCTTTAAAATAAAGTGCTATACATTCTAACACAATGGACGATGTATCTGACACGTGTTGCGTGAAGTGGCAACAAAATTGGAAGCCCTGCATGCTGGTGGGTGGTTGCCATACACCTGTATATGACCTGGGATTTTATATACTGTTTTCTTTCTAATGTAATATTAACCACTTTGTCATATATACAGTAGGAAGATTTGATGTTATGATGACATAGTAAGACTAGTTAGTTTTAACATAGGCACTGTTACTATTTCTGTGGTTCATCTGTAATGCTTTCACGAGTGTCAGCGCAAGGCTATCATCACTAGATAAATATTATACATGCTTTCCCAGAATTGATATATTTTGAGAAAGTGTTCATATATTATCTGTGATTATGACTGGAAGACATATGACACCCAGTATAATGTGAATGCACAAAAATATTAGAGAGGCAGGTAGAGGTAAACGAAATGTAAAGACAATAAACGAACTTATCTGAAACTAATCCCCAGAGCAGCGTATAAACCCACTTGTCACTGATGCACCAGCCGTATTGTGGAGATGACATGCGAGGTTCATTGTTATATTGGACATTATATATGTAATATACTGTATATGTAATATAGGGTTAAACACCCTTTGGGGGGCTCCTTTTATTCATCTAATAACCAGTGTATCCGCCTGCATCCAGAACTTTGTAGCCACGACACCTACTATGAAGCTGTGCCATTCACGTAACGAAACACCACACCACAATACCGTCCGAAACCGAGATATCGCTACATACGGGTAGTATGTATAAATAATGATGTGGTTAAAATTGTCTGACATGCAGACCCTATAGGCTATTATAAACCTCTGCATTGGTAAGCTATTTGTAGCTGTGATAACGAAAGAATTGTGAGGGGTATTTTTCTCATGCTTTTTAATGGTCTGAGTTCCCCTTATATTCAAGGGGGGCTGGGTGACTCAGTAGTGCCGTGCGTAGCTCAGGACCGTGAGGTAGTGATTTTGCTCCCCACCCGGGTAGCTACTCAGCTGAAAGTTAGCGCACTCATCACCCTATCAGGGCTATATGGTCTAATATAGGTCTAGCTCGGAGAATTCATTCCTTCACTTATATTCTAACATGACAACTCAGTCCATCGCAATCACTTTATATTCGAACATGGCAACTCTGCCCGCCGCAGTTACTATGTTTCCCAAGATCCATTTATCACAACATAATGTGTGTAATGGGTTATACTGTTTAACACAGAGGTATAAATATTACTGAACTATTACCATTTACAAGTTGATGGATGTTTGCAGTCACACAGTGGCGTTGATTTGCTTATTAGCAGTACCACCTACGATGGCTAACCATGCGTACCAACCTTACCGAGACGGCAGGTGGCCGGGAATAATGTTTCATTCTGTTCATTTTGCCATTCTTCGCACCACACTTTAACGATACTTTTGGTAGCTAGTGTACCTAGCACCTCCTCTCACATCTCCGTGTGTCAGGTGGAATTCATTAACGAGGCCGGCAACTAAACAAGCGAATAATGAAGCGAAGACGGCCCAAGTAAACTACCTCACGTCACCCATGCCGGAACCAATCATCATGAAGCCGGTTGATGAGTGGGAGTGGCTCCAGTCAGCACTGATATACGGCTCCACACCACTATAGTGGTCCAAACTTAAAGTGGCGCATTGGGTGGGGCCCGGACCCAGTGTACAGTGATGCCACGTTTTCCATACTCTCTGTCTCTGTCTCTCTCTCTCTCTCTCCTGTGGGATGTGCGTCTCCAATTTTGTTTCTTTTATGAGTGACTTATAAACTTGTGATTTCATTTCTTTCTTTTGTTTTTATTAAATCTAATTAGATTTTAAGAAAATATTATTTACATATGGCGCCAGATTACGTCGCTGTTGCGGCGCCATGATTTGTTTTCTTCCATTCAATCATTCTCTCCCTCCCTCCTTCCTTTCCTTCCTCCATCTCTCCCTCAGCCTGACAATGCACTCAACACTGCTCCTGGCCCGGCTTTTCTCTCTCTCTCTCTCTCTCCTGGTGGATGCGTCTCCCTGGGGAAACGTACATGCCTCAGGCTGCTTACTGCCTGCTCTCACTCTCTCTCTCTCTCTCTCTCTCTCTCTCTGTCTCATCTGTGGTATTTTAAGATACATTTTGGGCTATTTTCTTTTACATTATATAGTACATATTGTAAATTTTACTTTATTTCCACACCACCTAGGAGATAAAGTCTTGTGAGGAGTGGGCTGGCTGAGCTGTCATTCTGTCTGTCAAGGTCGGAAATGAGTGTGACACAAGGAAGCTTTCCCCAGCTGAGACTGGGTCTGTGTGTTGCCGGTCACGAGGGTAAAATGTATTTTTTTTTACTAAGAAATTGGAATATTTTTACTTATTTTCCTGCACATTATCTTTTAATCATAATTGTGACATTATTACCCACCCCAGAACTATGGTAATGCAGATAAAAGTGACAACATCTTTTTAGCAATGCTGTAAAATATTTATGCCACGTTTCTGTATTGCCGTATAAATATTTAATGCATAATAAGTTTTCTGTTCTTCCATATATTATAATACATACGTTATAATTGTATTCATATGTGTTTACCTTATTTGCGGTGCCTTTTACAAATATAACAGCCGCTTCACATTGCCGGTATGGCAAACTTAGCAACACTGTACACAGGGTCCGGCCTCACCCAACGCGCCACTTTAAGTGTGTACCACTATAGGGAGAGTCATCTCATCTCGCATCTCGATCTCATCTGTTTAAGATAGATCGCATCTCGATCAGTTCCTGTCTAGCAGCTGTAGGGGTAACATCTCCTCCCCACTCTGACATCGACATCTCGATCTCATAGATCTGAACTCCATGTCGATCTCGACATTGGATCTCGATCTCCATCATCTGGATCTCGATCTCATTGATCTCTTCATTTCTCAGACTACAATTTATGTTATCACTGCTGTTAGTCTGTTTGTCTGTCAGTCTGCACCATGGCTGATTATTAATCTGAGATCTACTCTATTCCTTTAGCAGTTTTTCTGCTGGAAATTCATTCATTCCACAGTTTGGGGATTTTTTCCCCTTGCTTTTCCCATTTTACCTAAGGCCTGATTTGCTTTCCTCAACTTATTCTTGGTCCCGTTAGGCCCGCCCAGTAGATGCCCTGGCGAAGGCGACGCTGAATCCCGAGGCTATATGCACGAGGGAGCCCCGTTAGGGGATGATTTAGCTGAAGCCAGGGTGGGTCTCTGCTAGGGTTAGTAATTCTGGGTGCTTCTTTGAACTTGCAAGTGTTCACTCCCTTTAGAGGGGAGGGGGAGTTTAGGTTACAAGCCCAGAATTGTTTAGGCAGGATGGACCACCTTTAATTTTATCTACTTTCACTATGGGACAATGTAACCAAACTTAAACTTCTTGAGCTAGTAGCTCCCTTTAATATAAAAATCAACGCTCTCCGCTCTTCCAGGGATGCTATAATAGTGTCTACCCCCTCTGAATTTGACTCTGATGAACTACTCTCAGACAAATTAACAAAACCTCTAGAACAACAGGGATTTACAGCAGTTCTTCCACCCGAAGTCAAGGCCAGCAGGAGCATTATCTGCTCCAAAACTGACAATTTAATCTACTGCCATTCGGAAGAAGAAACAGCCACAGAAATAATGAGAAATAATACCTGGGCCAAGGTTATAAAGGTAACCAAATTTGGTAAGAGCAGCCTTCTCAAAATTCAATTTGAAGAAATCAAAATGGCTCAGAAGGCACTGGAGGGCATCAGACTACCATCTGTGCATACAGTAGCCAACAAATTGAGGCAGAAAAGTATATCAACATCACTACCTGTTTTAAATGTTATGCTCTTGATGCTCATACTACCAAAAACTGCCCCAAACCAAAAGACTACAAAATATGCTCTGAGTGTTCCTCCACAGAGCATATCTGGAAAGACTGTTCCTCTCTAATAAAAAAATGTATAAACTGTGGTGAACAACATCGCACTTTGGCTATGAAATGCCAGAAGAGGAAACAAATAGTAAAAAACAAAATGGCCACCCCCCCAGGACTCTACAATTCGCCCTGGCACCACCTACGCTCAGGCTACTTGACAGTCTACACACAACAGCCCCCCCCAAACCAATAACTACAGCTTCTCGCGTATCCTACATCAGAACACCAAAATTTATGAATACATGGTGCTCATTATGAATGCTCACCTGACTGAAATTGCCAATCCAGGCGGCTTTAATTCAACCTTCGAAGAAAGCTGCAATCTCAACAATCTCCCCATTATAAAACTGCTTCTAACCCCCTTCAGGAAAAAATCATTCAAACACTCCTACCACCAATAGTCACTAAACATCTCACCCTTCTATCTGTAAACACACTTGCTATCACCAGTCCTTCACCTCCCCATTCTCAACAAGCGCCACTCACAGCAACTGATACCACCTCTACAGCAAACGAGAACCGCCACAATCCCCACACCCACAAATCTCCCTTCAGGATCATCACCACTCCGCACAACAGAATCCATTCCCCCAGACACCAACATCTTAGAAGGTGCTACCACCCTTGACATCCAGGATAATGATACCCAAGACGAAGAACTAGACTTCCTAGAGCAAGAAAAAAGAAACAGGCAAACAGAGGTGATATTACTTCCATCCATACTGAAACCCAACAAAATTTACAACACCAGAGAAATAATTAGGGCTTGCAAAGATACTAAAGCTATGGTAAATAAGCAATAAAAAACACTTCAATAAGATGCAGCATTAGACGAGGTCAGAACCATCTCTGAAAAATTTAATAATATCCAAGACCTCATCAGGATGGCCACCAACGAGGAAGAGAAATTCCTCCCAAACAGCCTAGAAAATCGCAAACAAACAACTCTACCTCACAATAACAGACCACAAAGATCCAAAAATGAAAATCCTGCAGCATAATGTACTAAAGTGGTCAGGTAGAAACCTAGGCCTCATAAACACCTACAAAATCATTGATCCAGACATAATACTAATAAACAGCCACGGAATTTCGTCACACGCTACACTAAAAATCCCAGGATACACCACCCACAAGAGAAACTCATTTAACCGATTGTTCAGCTATAGCTGTTAAGAACAACATGAATCACAAAATACTGGACCACTTCATTTCAGACACGATTGCTGCAGAAATTCCAACTCACACTGGTAAAATTATAATAGCCACTGTTTACCATCCTCCCAGCCGGCCATATCTACCTACCCCAGACTTCGTTAATCTTTTTAAAAGAAACATACCTGTTCATTTAATAGGGGACCTAAATGATAAGCACCATCTCCTGGGCAACAGAAACACAAACACCGTAGGAACACAACTAGCCAGACTCATCTCAGACACTACACTGAAACACTTAGGCCCTCATTTTCCCACTTTTCATTCCCAAAATTCTAGCACTACCCCAGATATAGCACTAAGTAATCACAACACATACCATAACATGCTCTTCACACCTGGCCCCCTCACTACGAGTGACCATACCCCAATAATAGCCACCATCTCTACTACACCCATTTATGTTCCTACCCAACCCAGACCCAACTTTGCCCTGGCTAATTGGGATATATTTAAAGAAGGATTTAGCACATCATTTTTAAACTTCCCTGATGTAAACAGAGGTACCCTAGAAGAAATAGACCTGGCCCTAGACAACTGGTATTCTAAAATTTACACGGCCATACATAATAACATTCCCACCACCACTTATAGACCAACCACTCACCCCAGACTCAGCAGGGAGACACAAAACTTAATTATTCAGTTCAATGCTCTCAGAACACACTCCCAAACACACGGATGGACACTAGCACACTACAGACGATACAAATCACTCCAGACACTACTCTATGCCGCTCTTACCACAGAACAAAACACACATTGGGCCGACGTCATCAACAACACAGCCAACACTTACAAAGATCCCTCTACAATTTGGAGAAAAATCAAAGCTCTCTCAGGCAACCATAATCTCGCCCCTCATTGTATTCATGACTCAAACGGCTCCAGACAACACACAGCCCATGGAAAAGAGGTTGTGCACAGACAACACTGGGATTCTATTTTCCAGGAAGAAAACGAGGACCAAGATGACATCATACAGGACCTCAATATCAGAGAATTCCTCAACACCAATCTCAACAGACTAACACCTTATCACACTGCCGACCCTTCCAGACTAGACTCTGAAACTATATTAACCACCCCTATTAACGAAGCAGAAATTACCGCAGTCATCAGTAAAATGAAAAAAAGACATGTCCAGGAGAAAGCAGCTTTAATAAAACAATCCTAAATAATCTACCCAGTATTGCAAAAATCGAACTAGCCAAAATTTTCAATGCCACAATTTTTGCAGGCTATTTTCCCGATAAATTTAAAACTGCCACCCTGAAACTTATACCTAAAAAGAATAATAACCCCCATCAAGTCGTAAATTACAGACCAATATCACTATTAGAAGTTCCCGGCAAAATTCTCGAGAATATTATTAACAAAAGACTTAGATCCCACCTAGAATACAATAACCTATACCATGAACATCAATATGGCTTCAGATCCAATAGAGGTACAACACATGCAATTGCCATCGCCACTGAACACATATCCTTCTATAAAGCAAACAAAGGGCAATGCCCAGTAGTCCTCAGAGACATTTCTAAAGCCTTTGACAAGGTATGGCACCTTGGGCTAAGATATAAAATACTCAGCCTTGATCTTCCACTGACCACAGAAAAATTACTTTATGACTTCCTCGATGACAGGAAAGCAAAGATTAAAATAAACAACCATTTAGGCCCTACCTTCAACTTAAATTGTGGAGTCCCTCAAGGAAGTGTATTATCCCCAACTTTATTCACTATTTACACCAATGATTCCCCTCTATCAACACACGGCATCAACATCAGCTTTGCTGATGACATCACACAAATCATACATTACACAGGCCCATCCAGAAACATAATGAATACCAGAACAACAAGCGAAGCAGAAAAAATCAATAATCATGAAGCCCAATGGAGAATCCGGACCAATATTAATAAATTTACCATTATTCAACTAGGAAATTCCAGAACAGAACCCCTTTTCATTAACGAAGATATCACTGAATTCAGGGAAGAAGGTAAAATGTTAGGATTCAAATTCAACTCTAGAGAGTACCTTCCCAGTATTAAAGACAGAAAACGGAAGGCATTTGGAGCACTCAGTCGACTTTACCGATTCAAAGACATGCCAACGAAAATTAAAGTACACCTCGTCAAAGCATTAGTACTGCCAATACTAGAATATCCCCCTATACCCACACACACGCTTAGCAAAACCCAGCTAAAACAATTACAAGTAGTCCAAAACAAGGCCCATAGATTCGCCACAAATCAATACTATCCCTATACACTCAACACCGAGCAAATACATCAAACTACCAAAACCTTACCCCTAAACATTAGACTTCACAAACAAGCCAAGAAAATCTGGGATAAAATCGAAATCTATAGCAGTAATATTTATAATTCATTGAAAACAACACTGAAGAAAACAACTTTAATTATCGCAGATGGTTCCCTAGCAGCTTATCCGCATTAACAAGGGACTCACACCCCATATATTAAGACTAAAAATAGCATATCTGAAATAATAAAGGACCTACTCCTCATATATATCAAAAATTACCAAACACCAAGTAAGCTACCACCCTAACCTAGATACCCAAACTATACTCGTATCTACCCAACCTCATCTACAACTCACTGATCTGTGCCCATACTACTCAATCTCCTAAGACGATAAACCACCTAATAACGACTTAAACCAAAACAACCCAACAAAACCCCTCAACTAGCTAGCTAGCTTAACTACAATACAAATAAAATAAAATAAATAAAATAAATAGATAAATAAATAAACAAAATAAAAAACAATACCACCCAAATCAAACTAACTGAAGCATGGTGGATAGCCCACCAAACCGTCTACTCCTCCTCCTTTCCTCTTTCCTACTATTTCTTCTCCTCTGCCCTCTTGTTTCCTCCATCTTTCTTTTAAAAAAAAGGGAGACAGTTGAGGTCCGGCTTAACTCAGTACCAGACTGACTCTGTTTGATTTCTTTTGTTGATTTCACCCATGACTGTTTGATCTCTTTTGTTGATTTCACCCATGACTCTGTTTGATCTCTTTTTGCTGACTTCACCTTGACCTTGTTTGTGTTAGTGTTGTGTTAGCTGTGTGTTAAATTTAAGCTAGTAGAGGTTAAGTTAGGTGATGGGATATTAATCTTAAATAATAAAGTTCTGACTTTACTTTGGTTGTATTAGTAAATCATTGCATTAAGGAGTAAGTCACTTGAGTAAGAATAAGAACCTAAGTCTCTGACAAGATATAAAATTGAGAAACCTATAAATCATAGCCATATTTTACTCTCAATGGTTGACTTTGATAACTTCATATCCCCCAATAACTACTTCAGTTCTGACCTATGAGATTGTCACTATAATATATATATACACCTTAAGCCTCATTTCCTTCGTTAAAATCTCTTAAAACATCGATTCCTCATGAGATGGAATACTAGTGAGCTTTCGTTTTTCACCTAAGTATTTATGCAAGAAGGTGTAACTACCATCGTAATACTTATTTATATATATAAAGTTACAATTTATGCCTTTGTTCCTCATCTTCGCAGATATATACTCTAGTGGTTGACAGCTACAAAAATTGAAAGATGAATGAACACTAAATGATCGGGATAAATGTCGTCTGAAATTTTTTTTTGGATTTTAACGAAGTGTCATTATTGATATCATTTGCGGTGGTAACTTCAAATAAAAAAAGTGGTCATGAGCTATTGTCCAAACATCCGCTTATAAGTAATTCAAAACTTACTGAATTACTCTAAAAATCGCATAAATGAAAGCCAAAACACTAAATATGCAATTTTCACAAATGCACTCTAAATTAGCTGGGAAACACTCTCCAATCTATCTATAACTTAGAAAACATTTTTGTGGGTGATGAAATTCTGTCTCTGGAAAAAAAAAAATCAGCAACAAGGCAAAATAAGGTAATGTGTCGGATGAAATAGATTCACGTGTAGAGAAGGCTGGTCTTTGTGGGGTTAATGCCAAAAGTATTTCGTTTGTTTTGAGACGTGAAAACAAATTGGAAATTTAAAGATAAAACTGATATTATTTTTATATGTATAACTAAGGCTTTAAAGCGGCATCTTGAGCGTCGCAATCAACTTTTAAAGTATGGAATATTTACCAGTATGACCGTTCCTGTGATATCATTGTCCATATTTACCAAAGAAAAATCTCTCCGAAAGGCAATAAATCGATTAAAAGAAAATTATTTATGCGTTGACTATCAGATATATATTATAAGAAATATGTAAATACAAAGTCGTACTGAGATATACGATTTATAAACATTACATGGCCCCTCTGACAGGCCGTATTATTGTTCATGATTGCTCTAAACGAATCAGGTTGCATAAGCGTCGACCTAAACTGTTTTGTCTGTCGTATTGAGATTAGCTGGATTATTTAATTCAAATTCGATTTTTTTTAAAACTTCGCCTTAGCCGTGACTTCAAGGACAAAAAGTAGTGCAAATTGTGACATAGTTGCGGCTGATAGCATCCGATTTAGGAGTCGTTCCATACTCTTTTAATACAACGATGGCTGTTTAAGCGTATTTTTCGGTGAAAACGCTACTTATGCCAAGTCTACAAGTGTACTCCCAATTGACTGGGTAACACACCATATTATCTCAAGAACTGAAAAGACACTTGTGAGGGTTATGAGCAAAATGCTTGAATTTTTGTGAGGTTCACCGATACAAGCTAAAAACTTCGAATGAGTTTTTTTTTCAGTAGATGCACTTTAAAATTACGTCGAGCTTCGTGACGGTAAAAAACAAAATATTTGCATACTATGAAGGTTTTTATTACACCATAAACCACATTTTAACAGCTGCAAAAAATGAACATTGAAGGAACACTAAATGAACGGAATTAAAGTCGTCTGTATATTGTTTGTATTTTTATGTGAGGAATAGGGTCATTAGTAATTTTTTTCGTTTGAGGTGGTAACTACACATAAGAAAATGGTCAAGAGCTAACGTCAAAACATCCGCTTATGAGTAAATCAAGACTAACCAACTTTCTCCAAAAATGCATCATTGAGAGCTAAAACACTAAATATGCAACTTTCACAAATGTGCTCTAAATAAGTTTGGAAACACTCCCCAATCTATCTGAAATTTTGAAAGGAATTTGGAAGGTGAAAGTCATGATCTGAAAAAAAAAATCATTAACTAGTCAAAATGAGGTAATATGTCGGACGAAATCGATTCAGGGTAAGAAGGCTTGCCTTTCACGGGTTTAAGCCCAAAGTTTCATTTTTTTGAGGAGTGAAATTAACCTAGAAAGTTAAAGATATAACTGATATTTTCATCTGTATATCTAGGGCTTTAAAACGGAATCTTGATCTTCTTGATCAACTTTTTAAATATGGAATATTTCCCAGTATGTCAGTTCCTGTGAAATCATTATCCATATTTACCAAGGTAAAATCACTCTGAAAGACAATGAATCGAGTAAAAGGAAACTGTTTATGTGTTGATTATCAGATGCATATTTATAAAAAAAAAACAAAATGTAAATACATTGTTGGACTGAGATATACGATTTGTAAACATAACCTGGTTCCTCGTATGTTCAGTTTTTTTGTTCATGATTGGTCTAAAAAAATCAGGTTGCATGTGCGTCGACTTGAATTGTTGTGCCTGTCGTAATGAGATGAACTGGGTTATTTACTTCAGATTTCTCGATTTTTTTTTACTCGCATTAGCCGTGATTTCAAGGACAAAAAGTAGTGCAAATTGTGAACTAGTTACAGCTGATAGCATCCTTTTTGGTAGTCGTTCCATAATCTTTTAATCTAATGATGGCTGTTTTAGCGTATTTTTCTTCGAAAATGCTAAATATGCAACTTCCACAAGTGTACTCGGAATTTATTGGAAAACACCCCATATTATCTATCGAACTAAGAAGACACTTGAGAGGGTGAATATGTCATATTTAGGAAACAAGAAGACTGTACTAATACCGATCAGTCTGTGTTCCTTCAATCTTCATTTTTTGTAGCTGTCATGCTCTACTGTATATTTTTACGAGATGGATAGCAAAGTTATAAATGGTAATTAATTATAGACCTCGGTATTGCGATGGTAATTATACCTTCTTGTATAAATATTTAGGTGAAAATCAAAAGTTCACCAGTATTCCGTCTCACGAGGTATCACAGTTTTGAGAGATTTTACCAAAGAAAATGTGGATTATGGTGTAACACAAACCTTCATTAAGATTTTTATTTTTTTACTGTCATTCAGCTTGACCTAATTTTATAGCGCTTCAGCTGCAGATAAAAAAAAAATATCCGAAGTTTTCATCTTATATCGGGGATCGTCACAAAAATTCAAGCTTTTTGTTCTGTAACATCTAAGGTGCCAGCTCTCTTTCAGTGTCAGGCTTCTTCATACTATGTTTCCTAAACGTGACATTTTCACCCTCAAAACTTCCTCTCAGTTCTGGAGATAAAAAGGGGTGTTTCCCAATCAATTTCGAGTATAATATTGGAAGTTGCATATTTAGCGTTTTCGTCGAGAAACACGCTCATATAGCCATCAGCAGATTAAAGGGTATTGAACGATTACCAAAACAGATGCTACCAGCCGTAATTAGTCCTCAATTTGCACATTTTTTTTTTTCCTTGAAGTCACGGCTAAGTTGAATTAAAAAAATCTACAAATCGGAATAATCCAGTTAATCTCAAAACGAAAGACAACATTTGATATCAATTCTCAAGAAACCTGATTTATCTAGACCAATCACGAACAATAAAACTTCCTATACGAGGAACCAAGTAATGTTTATAAATCGTAGTTCTCAGTACAACAATGTATTTACTTTATATGACTGATAATCAAAACATAAACATTATTTTTCTTAAAAATAAATTGATTCATTGCCTTTCCGAGAGATTTTCCATTCGTAAATACAGATAATGATGTCTCAGGAACCATCATACTGGGATATATTCCACATTTTATAAGTTGAAGAAGCTCATGATGCCGTTCTAAAGGCTTTGTTATTCATATAGAGAAATACATCAGTTTTATTTGTAAATTTCCCGTTGTTTTCAGGTCTAACCAAACGGAACACTTTGGGTGTAAACTCATGAAATGCCAATCTTCTTTACCCCTTAATCGATTTCATTCGACGTATTACCTCATTTTGCTTAGCTACGGATTTTTTCCCCCCCCGAGACGGAATTTCATCACCCCCAGAAATGTTGTCTAAATTTTATATAGATTGCAGAGTGTTTTCCAGCTAATTTAGAGTACAGTTTTGAATTATTCATCAGCGGATGTTTTGACCTAAGCTTTTGGCAACATTTTTTTTATTTGAAGTTACCACAACAAACGAAAAAAATCACTATTGACCCTATTGCTATCGTAAAAATCCAAGCAGTATTTAGACGACATTAATACTGTTCAATCATTGTTCCTTCAACCTTCATTTTTTGTAGCTATCATGCACTACTGTAAATGTTTTCGAGATGGGCAACAAAATTATAACTGGTAATTAATTATATATCTCGGTATTGCGATGCTAATTTTACCTTCTTGTATAAATAGTTAGGTGAAAATGAAAAGCTCACAAGCATTCTGTCTTACATGGTATCAGAGTTTTGAGTGATTTTACCTAAGAAAATGTGGATTCTGGTGTAACATAAACCTTCATATTTTTTTTCTGTTACCGTCACGCGGTTTGGCGTAATTTTAGAGTGATTCAGCTACAGATAAAAAAAAAAAAAATCGAAGTTTTCATCTTGTATCGGGGATCCTCACAATAATTCAAGCTTATTGTTCTTTTACACCTAAGGTGCCAGCTCTCTTTCCATGTCAGTCTACTTCTTGCTATGTTTCCTAAACGTGACTTTTTCACCCTCATAATTGTCCTCTCAATTCTGGAGATAATATGGGGTGTATCCCAATCAATTCCGAGTATAGTATTGAAAGTTGGATATTTAGCGTTTTCTACGAGAAATACGCTTATATTGAATTATTAGATTAAAGATTATTGAACGACGCCAAAAACGGATGCTATCAGCCGTAACTAGTTCACAATTGTCCTTGAAGTCACGGCTAAGGTGAATAAAAAAAAAAAAAGAATTGACAACGGAAGTAAATAATGCAGTTAATATCAATACGACGGTCATGCAATCTGAATTTTCTAGACCAATCACTAACAATAAAGCTGTCTATACGATGAGCCAAGTAATGTTTATAACTCGAATATCTTAGTACGAAAATGTATTTACTTTTATCTCTTAATATATATCTGATAATCAATACAATAACAAAATTTTTAAAATGATTTATTGCCTTCCGGAGTGGTTTTACCTTGGAAAATGTAGATAATGATATCAAAGGAATCGTCATACTATGAACAATTGTATATTTTTTAAGTTGATCAAGAATCTCAAGATCCCGCTTTAAAGACATAGTTATTCATATTGAAATATCAGTTTTATCTCTAAATTTCCCGTTGCTTTCACGACTGTAATCAAACGAAAGACTTAAGGCTTAAACCCATGAAATGCCAGCCTTCTTTACCCTTGAATCGATTTCATCCGACGTATTACCACCTCATTTTGCCTTGATACTGTTTTTTTTTTTTCTGAGACGGAATTTCATAACCCCCAGAAATGTTTTCTAAATTTTAGATTGCAGTGTTTCCCAGCTAATTTAGAGTACATTTGTAAAAGTTGCATATTTAGTGTTTAGGCACTCAGTTTTGCATTTTTTTTTTTTTTAAGTTACAGTTTTGAATTACTCATCAGCGGATGTTTTGACCTTAGCTCTTGACCACTTTTATTATATGAAGTTACTCCCACAATCGATAGAAATTACTAATGACCATATTCATAAGGTAAAAATCCAAACTATTTAGACTATATTAATACTGTTCAGTCAGTGTTCCTTCAATCTTCATTTTTTGTAGCTGTCATCCTCTACTGTATATTTTTACGGGATGGATAGGAAAGCAATGAATGGTAATTAATTATAGACCTCGGTATTGGGATGGTAATTATAAGTTCTTGTATAAATATTTAGATGAAAAGCAAAAGCTCACCAGTATTCCGTCTCACGAGGTATCACAGTTTTGAGAGAGAGATTTTACCTAAGAAAATGTAGATTATGGTGTAACACTACCCTTCATTATATGATTTTTTTTTCTGTCATTCGGCATGACCTAATTTTAAAGTGTTTCAGCTGCAGATTAAAAACAATGGCCGACGATTTCATCTTGTATCGGGGATCCTCACAAAAATTGAAGCTTTTTGTTCTGTAACATCTTAGGTGCCAGCTCTCTTTCCGTGTTAGGCTACTACTTACTATGATTGCTAAACGTGACATTTGCAACCACAATTCCACTCGGTGCTGGAGATAATAACGGGTGTTTCCCAATCAATTTCGAGTATAATATTGGAAGTTGCATATTTAGCGTTTTCGCCGAGAAATACGCTTATATAGCCATCATTAGATTAAAGTGTATTGAACGATTGCCAAAACGGATGCTACAAGCCGTAATTAGTTCACAATTTGCACCATTTTTTTTTCCTTGAAGTCACGGCTAAGGCGGATAATAATAAAAAAAAATCTACAAATCGGAATAATCCAGTTAATCTCAAAATGACAGACAACATTTCATTTCAACTCTCAAGAAACCTGATTTTTCTAGACCAATCACGAACAATATAACTGCCTATACGAGGAGCCCAGTAATGTTTATGAATTGTAGTTCTCAGTACAGCAGTGTATTTACTTTATTTTATATAACTGATAATCAATACATAAACATTATTTTCTTTATATTGATTGATTGCCTTTCCGAGAGATTTTCCATTCGTAAATACAGATAATGATGTTTCAGGAACCGTCATAATGGGATATATTCCATATTTTTTAAGTTGAAGAAGCGCATGATGCCGCTCTAAAGACCTTGTTATTCAAATAGAAAAAATATATCAGTTATATTTCTAAATTTTCCGTTGTTTTCAGATCTTTAATCAAACGAAACACTTTGGCCTTAAACCCATGAAATGCCAACCTTTTTTACCCTTGAATCGATTTCATCCGACTTTTTACCTCATTTTACTTAGTTACTGATTTTTTTTTCCCGAGACGGAATTTCATCACCCTGAGAAATGTTTTCTAAATTTTATATAGATTGCTAGTGCTTTCCAGGTAATTTATTGTACTGTTTTGAATTATTCATCAGCGGATGTTTTGACCTAAGCTCTTGGCAACATTTTTTTATTTGAAGTTACCTCAAGAAACGAAAAAAATCCCTAATGACCCTATTGGTAAAGGAAAAACACCAAACTGCATTTAGACGACATTAATACTGATCAATCATTGATCCATCAACCTTCATTTTTTGTAGCTATCATGCACTGCTGTATATGTCTTCGAGATGGGGAAGAAAGTTATAACTGGTAATAAATTATATATCTCGGTATTGCGATGGTAATTATACTTTCTTGTATAAATAGTTTGGTGAAAATCAAAAGCTCACCAGTATTCTGTCTCACGAGGTATCAGAGTTTTGAGTGATTTTACCTAAGAAAATGTGGATTATGGTGTAACAAAAACCTTCATAGTT
>JAGKTI010011655.1:8175-25987 GCA_018397915.1 Birgus latro | reverse complement strand
AGTAACCAAGGAGATGCCACATGTATTAAGAACAGGACAGTAATTTTGAGTAGTAACCAAGGAGATGCCATGTGTAGCAAGAATAGGATGGGATGGTAATTTTGACCAGTAACCAAGGAGATGCCACATGTATTAAGAACAGGACAGTAATTTTTAGTAACCAAGGAGATGCCATGTGTAGCAAGAATAGGATGGTGATTTTGACTAGTAACCAAAGAGATGCCTTGTGTACTCAGATTGGGATGGTGATTTTGACTAGTAACCAAGGAGATGCCTTGTGTACTCAGGTTGGGATGGTAATTTTTACTAATCAAGGAGATGTCATGTGTAGTCAGATTAACCCGAGGCGTCCCATTGACGTATGGGTACATGGCAACGTTTTGTCACAGCTAGACCCATTGACGTATGGGTATGTCACGCAATTGCGAGGGTCATAGTTTGCAGTTTTCAAGTTTCATGGGTGATTATTGGTAGACATATGTTGGATACCTTCCTCTATCTGCTGTCAAGTGGGGATACTGCCTGGCCCCCACCTGACCCCTCCCTCCCCCCCTCCCCTCCACACTTGGCAATTCACCTGTTAGCAGTGACCTGGCCAGTAAAGACATGTTGCCCCATGGTCTCTCCAATGACAAAATTCACGGTGAAAGTGATTCCTGAGGTGGAGGACAAAGAAATAAAGAAGCTAGAACAAGAAACAAACAGAAGTGATGAGGTGGTAATGTCATAAAGGAAGATGCCATATGTGGATGTGTTTGGTGACAGAACAATGTTTCTGTTGCCTATTTAAATGTGTGAAAACCAATATA
This sequence comes from Birgus latro, assembly GCA_018397915.1. Classification (NCBI taxonomy): domain Eukaryota; kingdom Metazoa; phylum Arthropoda; class Malacostraca; order Decapoda; family Coenobitidae; genus Birgus; species Birgus latro. Next base: position 25,178 of record JAGKTI010011655.1, on the reverse strand, counting down.
GTCTTGTACTACACATAAATTCGTACCAAATAAATAAATACTTAATTTAAAGTGGCTTGACTTAGTTTACCCTTCCATAGTTAATTTTCTTTAGCCAGGTACCCTGAGAAAGAGGGAAAATGTAAGGCTGACTCATCACCTGTAGCACCATTTATAGCCTCAGGAGGGCGCTATGTATTCTCAGTGTTTCTCACCAAAAGCGAAGGTTTGAGCCAAGAAAAAAAAAATCCAAAATTGCCTGGGATGGGGGGGTATCGGAGGTTGGAAATCGGTCGGGATGGGACGGGTTAAGGTGGTAATTTTTATTAGTAACCAAGGAGATTCATTCCATGCCTAAATTAGGGTATAGTTGACTCTAGGACAGTTTTTTTTTTTTTTAACTGGCCGAGCCCCACCGACGTACGATGCGCGTCACTACTTTTTTCTGCGGACAGACCCGCCGACATGCATCATACGTCACTCAATTGCAAGGCCCATCGTGTGCACATTTTTCAGCATTTGCAGATGATTTTTGGTAGGCATATGTGGGAGACCTTCCTCTTCCTGCTTTCAAGTGGAGATCATGCCTGGCCCCACCTGACCCTTCCCTCCCCCCCTTCCCCCCACACTGGGCAATTCACGTGTTAGCAGAAACCTGGCCAGTAAAGATATGTTGTCCCACGGTCTCTCCAATGACGAAATTCATGGTGAAAGTGATTCCGGAGGTGAAGGACAAAGAAACAGAAGTGATGAGGTGGTAATGTCGTAAAGGAAGGTGCCATATGCTGGGGTTTTGGGTGAGTGAACAATGCTTTTATTGCTTATATTATTGTGTGAAAACCAATATAGACTTGTACCACACATAAATTCGTACCAAATAAATAAATACGTAATTTAAAGTGGCTTGAATTAGTTAACCCTTCCATAGTTCATTTTCTTTAGCCAGGTACCCTGAAAAAGAAGGAAAACATAAGGCTGAATGTCACCTGTATCAACATTTTTCAGCTCAGAAGGGCGATTTCTCTATGAATTTTCGATGTTTCTCACCAAAAGCGGAGGTTTGAGCCCCCCCCCCCAAAAAAAAAGTTGAAAATTGGTCGGGTTCTGAGGATGTGTTTAATAAAAAAATCGGTCAGGACTGGGCGGGTTAAGGTCAAGTTAGTAAAAGCAGTCTAGTAACTAAGGAGATTCATCCCTAGCACCTCTTCATGAATAGCTTCATATCCTGAGAGTACAGTTTAGTATTCAAGATGGAGATGGCAATTTTAGGCTTCGTTAAATCAGTCTAGTAACTAAGGAGATTCATTCGTAACACTGTTACTAGCTTCATGTTCTAGTACAGTAGAAGTCCTCTCATTCGGCATCTTCTGGACCAAGCAAGAAACCGCCGAATGACCGGGAAAACCTGCAAAAAAGTTCAGTCATAGTTGGTCATCCCATTGTAATAAATGTCTAGCAAGTAATATTGGTCAACCCTAAGGACTAAATATTTAATAAACAACTTATATTTAATGACACAATACACATGAACTCACCTTTACCTAGGTGTACAGGTATTTACATATGTACACCGAAAACATTACTCTCCCCCCCCCATCCCTGTAGCCGGAGCCGTGAACAGTGATGACCGGGCGATGGAACAGCCCACACCCACTGCCCCCACCCCAACCCCAGTGTAAATGTTGTTGGATAGATGTGGAGCAGCCAAAGTTGATGTTACAATGACATGATTGTTTTTATAGATAATCAGAACCAGTAGAGGTAGGTGTTGAAAGGTATTTAATGTGTAATACTGTGCTGTTATCCACAGCATATGTGAGTGGCATGAAAATGAAAGAACACCTACAATGTACAGTATTGTGTTATTGGCTATATACTTACGTCCTGTATTATAATGTTACAGATAAGTATACCTTAGTATAGTGAACAACATCTGTTGAAAGATGTCTTTTTCATCCATTCTCGCTTCCACCTCCACCACCCTACTCTGGGTTCCTGTCTCCACAAAACGTCTTTTTTACCTTCTCGTTTCCCAGTCCTGCTCTTTGTTAGCTAACATAAACTAAGATAATGATGAAATGATCCATCATGTATTGATCATAATTACCACGCACCTATGTATTAAGCAACAAGAAGTCAGTACCATACAATACGTTGATATACCTGCCAACTATTTCATCCTGTTGGAAGGTGTTACGTGACATATGCACTGCAAGTTGGACGTTGTGTTTATCATTAACACAGGTTGTGTGGTTTTGGACATCTGTTAATTCATATTAACGTGGCATTGTAAGTCTTGCATTATAAACGCGTATGGTTTATGTTCCTGTCATTATTGGATGAATTAAATGAATCGGGGATTGGCTGGTGGACATCAGACTCTGCCTTAATGAAAATATGCCGACCTCTTGTCAAAAGTGACACATTGTCATCATATATACGACTGACCCACATCCAGTCATATACTGTATAAGGACTTAAGTATATAGCCAATAACACATAATACATTGTAGGTGTTCTTTCATTTTTGTGCCATTCTCATATGTTGTGGATAATAGTATTACACATTAACTACCTTTATATACTTACCCCTACTGGTTCCGATTGTCTATATAAAGTCATGACACTTTGTAACATCACCAGCTTTGGCCATTCCACATCTATGCAACAACGCTTACACTAGGGTTGGGGTGGGGGTGGTGGATGTGGGCTGTTCCATCGCCTGGTCGCTCGCTGGCAGCAACTCTGGCTACAAGGAGGGGAAGAAATTAGTGCTTTTGTGTGTACACCACAAAATAGCACAAAGTTTTCAAACTTTTCAAAGATCCCGCTCACAAAGTCAGACACTCACGAGTCATGATGGCTGATAGCGCCTGCAGTGTTGGCAATCAGAAATCTTTAAAAGTGCCAAGCTCAGCTTTAACCCGCAATGCCCCACCGACGTACGATGCACGTCACTACTTTTTTCCGCGGACAGACCCACTGACGTGCGTCGTACGTCACTCGATTGCAAGGCTCATCGTGTGCACATTTGTCAACATTTGCGGATGATTTTTGGTAGGCATATGTGGGAGACCTTCCTCTACTTGCTGTCAAGAGGGGATACTGCCTGGTCCCACCTGACCCCCATCCCCCCTCCCCCCCACACTGGGCAATTCACCTGTTAGAAGTAACCTGGCCAGTAAAGATATGTTGCCCCACGGTCTCTCCAGTGATGAAATTCACGGTGAAAGTGATTCCTGAGGTGGAGGACAAAGTAGCTAGAGGTAGAAACAAACAGAAGTGATGAGGCGGTAGTGTCGTAAAGGAAGGTGCCTTATGCTGGGGTTTCAGGCGAGTGAACAATGCTTTTATCGCTTATATTATTGTGTGAAAACCAATATAGACTCGTACTACACATAAATTCGTACTAAATGAATAAATAAATACATATTTTAAAGTGGCTTGAATTAGTTAACCCTTCTATAGTTCATTTTCTTTAGCCAGGTACCCTGAAAAAGAAGGAAAACATAAGGCTGAATGACACCTGTATCAACATTAAGCTCAGGAGGGCGATTTCTCTGAATTTTCGATCTTTCTCACCAAAAGCGGAGGTTTGAACCTCCCCCCTCCCCCCCCAAAAAAAGTTGAAAATCGGTCGGGGTCTGAGGGTGTTTCATAAAAAATCGTCAGGACTGGGCGGGTTAAGGCCAAGTTAGTAAAAGCAGTCTAGTAACTAAGGAGATTCATCCCTAGCACCTCTTCATGACTAGCTTCATATTCTGAGTGTACAGTTCAGTATTCAAGATGGAGATGGCAATTTTAGGCTTAGTTAAATCAGTCTAGCAACTAAGGAGATTCATTCGTAACACTTTGTGACTAGCTTCATGTTCTAGTACAGTAATAGTCCTCTCATTTGGTATCTTCTGGACCAAGCAAGAAACCGCCGAATGACCGGGAAAGCCTGCCAAAAAGTTTCTCAGTCATAGTTGGTCATCCTAGTGCAATGTCTAGCAAGTATTACTGGTCAACCCTAAGGACTAAATATTTAATAAACAACTTATATTTAATGATACAATACACATGAACTCACCTTTACCTAGGTGTACAGGTATTTACATATGTACACCAAAAGCATTAGTCCCCCCCCATCCCTGTAGCCGGAGCCGTGAACAGTGATGACCGGGCGATGGAACAGCCCACGCCCACTGCCCCCACCTCAACCCCAGTGTAAGTGTTGTTGGATAGATGTGGAACAGCCAAAGTTGGTGATGTTACAATGTCATGATTGTCTTTATAGATAATCAGAACCAGTAGAGGTAGGTGTTGAAAGGTATTTAATGTGTAATACTGTACTATTATCCACAGCATATGTGAATGGCATGAAAATGAAAGAACACCTATAATGTATTGTGTGTTATTGGCTATATACTTACATCCTATATTATAATGTTACAAATAAGAAAGCATATGACAGGGTGGATAGACAAGGATTGTGGAAGGTATTAAGAATATATGGAGTGGATGGGAAGTTGTTGAAGGCAGTGAAGAGTATGTATGAGGGTGCTAAGGCTGCAGTGCATGTGGATGGCAAACTGAATGAATCTTTCCATTTGAAGGTTGGATTGAAACAAGGATGTGTCGTGTCTCCATTGTTGTTCAATCCGTACATGGATGGGGTTATAAAAGAGATACAAGGTCGGGAAGTGGATGTTGGAGCGGCCCTAGTGAGAGAGGGCAGTGTTTGGAAACTCCCTGTACTGTTGTTTGCAGATGATACTCTGTTGTTGAGCGAAGACGAAGGGTAGCTGCAAAGCTTGGTAGATGAGTTTGGGAGTGTGTGTAAGAAACGGAATCTAAAGGTGAATGTAGGGAAGAGTAAAGTGATGGTCTTCGAGAGAAGTGAAGCCAGTGAATGTACAGTGAGACTGGATGGGAAGGATATGGAGAATGAGTGCATTTAAGTACTTGGGTAGTGTGATGAGTAAGGATGGAAGTGTGGAGGGTGAAGTGCTCGAAAAGGGTGCAGCAGGGAAGGAAGGTTGCTGGTTCGTTGAAAGCAGTAATAAGAAACAGGGAGGTGAGCATGGAAGTGAAAAAGTTGTTACATGACAGGACTGTGATACCAACTTTAACATATGGAAGTGAAGCTTGGACCCTGTTGGAAGGACAGAAGTCAAGAGTGAGAGCAGTGGAAATGAGTTATTTGAGAGGAGCATGTGGAGTCACATGGAGACAGACTAACAAATGAGGAAGTGAAGGAGCATTGTTGTGTGGTTGTGGACGTGATAGGAAGCGTTAGGAGAAACACGTTAAGGTGGTTTGGGCATGTGGAGAGGATGGAGAGTGAAAGACTGACGAGGAGAGAGTATGTGAGTGAGGTGGAGGGGGTGAGAGGGAGGGGGAGGCTGAGGATGAGATGGAGGGGTGGAGTGGAGAGGTATGTGAGAGAGAGGGGTGTGAGTTGGGAGCGGGGTAGTGAAATGGCGGGGGACAGAGCGACATGGAGGCGATTTGTTTGTGGCCACCCTGTGCGGGATTGAGGCATCTGGCAATAGATAGAGACAGATAATTATTCCGTAGTATAGTGAACAACATCTGTTGAAAGATATGTCTTTCTCATCCATTCTCGCTCCCACCTCCACCACCCTACTCTGGGTTCCTGTCTCCACAAAACGTCTCTTTTACCCTCTCGTTTCCCAGTCCTGCCCTTTGTTAGCTAACATAAACTAAGATAATGATGAAATGATCCATCATGTATTGATCATAATTACCACGCACCTATGTATTAAGCAACAAGAAGTCAGTACCATACAATACTTTGATATACCTGCCAACTATTTCATCCTGTTGGGAAGGTGTTACGTGACATATGCACTGCAAGTTGGACGTTGTATTACAAGGACATATGGTTGTTTATCATTAACACAGGTTGCGTGGTTTTGGACATCTGTTAATTCATATTAACATGGCATTGTAAGTCTTACATTATAAGCACGTATGTTTTATGTTCCTGTCATTATTGAATGAATTAAATGAATCAGGGATCGGCTTATGGACCACAGACTCTCTGCTTTAATGAAAATATGCCAACCTCTTTTCAAAAGTGACACATTGTCATCATATACGGAGGCTTTTCAGAACGTATCCGACCTTTGGCCGGGAAAAATAGAATTATTCACCTGGCAGTCTGAAGCCCTAATCCCTGTCAAAGTAGTCTCCTTGGGACTGCACACACATCTCCCAGCAGTCCTGCCATTATTGGAAGCATTTCTGGAATGCATTTTTGGGAATGGAGTACAGCTGGGTCATCGCATTCCAAATTGTCTTCTCGTTACTCAAATCGGGTCCCTTTCAGCAGCATTGTCAGCTTGGGGAACAGCCAGAAATAACAAGGAGCTATGTAGGGAGATACAGGAGTGTTGTGTTTGGGCAAGAAAGTTTTAATCAGATGCGAGGAATGAGAGGCGCAAGACACCTGACCTGTGGGCAGCGGGAACTTGGCAGCTGCATCATGACACTGCACCAACTCATTCGTTGCATCTGATTCAGACTTTCTTGGCCAAACACAACACTCCTGTGGTTCGTAAGACTCCCTACTCTCCCGACGTGGTTCCTTGTGGTTTCTGGCTGCTCCCCAAGCTGAAAATGCTGCTGAAAGGGACCCGATTTGAGTAACGAGAAGACATAATTTGGAATCCAATGACCCAGCTGTACTCCGTTCCCAAAAATGCATTCCAGAAATGCTTCCAATAGCAGGACTGCTGGGAGATGTGTGTGCAGTCCCAAGGAGACTACTTTGACAGGGATTAGGGTTTCAGACTGCCAGGTGAATAATTCTATTTTTCCCAGCCAAAGGTCGGATACCTTTTGAACAGCCCTCGTATATGACTGACCCACATCCAGTCATATATAGGGATAGCCAATAACACATAATACATTGTAGGTGTTCTTTCATTTTTATGCCATTCTCATATATTGTGGATAATAGTATTACACATTAAATACCCTTATATACTTAGCCCTACTGGTTCCGATTGTCTATAAAAAGTCATGATGTCAGGATACTTTGTAACATCACCAGCTTTGGCCATTCCACATCTATCCAACAATGCTTACACTAGGGTTGCGATGGGGGTGGTGGATGTAGGCTGTTCCATTGCCTGGTCGCGACTCTGGCTACAGGGGTGGGGGGGGGGGATTAGTGCTTTTGGTTGTACACCATTAAATAGCACAACAAAGTTTCAAAACTTTTCAAAGGTCCCACTCACAAAGTCAGACACTCACTAGTCATGATGGCCGACGGCGCCTGCAGTGTTGGCAAGCAGAAATCTTTAAAAATGCTAAGCTCAGCTTTAACCCGCCGAGCCCCACTGACATACGATGCACGCCACAATTTTTTTCCGCGGAGAGACCCACTGGCGTGCATCGTACGTCACTCAGTTGCAAGGCCCATCGTGTGGACATTTTTCAACATTTGCTGATGATTTTTGGTAGGCATGTGTGGTGAAATGCTGAAGCATGGGGGAGAGATAGTAATAGAATGGATGTGGAAGGTGTGCAGATTGGCTTGGGAGGAGGGTAGAGTCCCGGAGGTTTGGAAGTCAGGTATAATTATTCCTCTGTACAAAGGAAAAGGGGAAAAAGCAGTGTGTGGTAATCATAGGGGCATTTTCCTTCTCAGTGTAATAGGAAAAGTATATGGTAGGATACTTATTGACAGAGTTAGGGGAAATTACTGAGGAATTAGTTGGAGAAGAACAAGGAGGTTTTAGGAAGGGAAGAGGTTGTGTAGACCAGATATTCATTCTTAGATCCGTAGTGGAAAAGTTTCTAGAGAAGGGCAAGAAGTTGTATGCAGCCTTCATGGATCTGGAGAAAGCATATGACAGGGTGGATAGACAAGGTTTGTGGAAGGTATTAAGAATATATGGAGTGGATGGGAAGTTGTTGAATGCCGTAAAGAGTATGTATGAGGGTGCTAAGGCTGCAGTGCGTGTAGATGGCAAACTGAATGAATATTTCCATTTGAAGGTTGGTTTGAAACAAGGATGTCATATCTCCATGGTTGTTCAATCTGTATATGGATGGGGTTATAAAAGAGATACAAGGTCGGGCAGTGGATGTTGGAGCGGCCCTAGTGAGAGAGGGCAGTGTTTGGAAACTCCCTGTACTGTTGTTTGCAGATGATACTGTGTTGTTGAGTGAAGACGAAGGGGAGCTGCAAGGCTTGGTAGATGAGTTTGGGAGAGTGTGTAAGAAACGGAATCTAAAGGTGAATGTAGGGAAGAGTAAAGTGATGGTCTTCGAGAGAAGTGAAGCCAGTGAATGTACAGTGAGATTGGATGGGAAGGATATGGAGAATGTGAGTGAATTTAAGTACTTGGGCAGTGTGGTGAGTAAGGATGGAAGTCTGGAGGGTGAAGTGCTCGAAAGGGTGCAGCAAGGAACGAAGGTTGCTGGTTCGTTGAAAGCAGTAATAAGAAACAGGGAGGTGAGCATGGAAGTGAAAAAGTTGTTACATGACAGTATTGTGATACCAACTCTGACATATGGAAGTGAAGCTTGGACCCTGTTGGAAGGACACAAGTCAAGAGTGAGAGCAGTGGAAATGAGTTATTTGAGAGGAGCATGTGGAGTCATATGGAGAGACAGACTAACAAATGAGGAAGTGAAAGAGCGTTGTGGTGTGGTTGAGGACGTGATGGGAAGTGTTAGGAGAAACAGGTTAAGGTGGTTTGGGCATGTGGAGAGGATGGAGAGTGAAAGACTGATGAGGAGAGTGTATGTGAGTGAGGTGGAGGGGGGGAGAGGGAGGGGGAGGCCGAGGATGAGATGGAGGGATGGAGTGGAGAGGTATATGAGAGAGAGGGGTGTGAGTTGGGAGTGAGGTAGTGAAATGGCAGGGGACAGAGTGACATGGAGGCGATTTGTTTGTGGCCATCCCGTTCGGGATCAAGGCGTCTGGCAATAGATAGATAGATATGTGGGAGACCTGCCTGGTCGCTCACTGGCAGCGACTTCGGCTACAAGGAGTGGGAGAAATTAGAGCTTTTGGTTGTACACCATAAAATAGCACAAAGTTTCAAAACTTTTCAAAGGTCCCGCTCACAAAGTCAGACACTCATGAGTCATGATGGCTGACGGTGCCTGCAGTGTTGGCAAGCAGAAATCTTTAAAAGTGCTAAGCTCAGCTTTAACCTGCCAAGCCCCACCGACGTACGATGCACGTCATTACTTTTTTCCGCGGACAAATCCACTGGTGTGCATCGTACGTCACTCGGTTGCAAGGCCCATCGTGTGGACTTTTTCCAACATTTGCGGATGATTTTTGGTAGGCATATGTGGGAGACCCTCTACCTGCTGTCAAGCGGGGATACTGCCTGGCCCCTCCTGCCCCCCCCCCCCACTCACACACACACTGGGCAATTCACCTGTTAGAAGTAACCTGGCCAGTAAAGATATGTTGCCCCACGGTCTCTCCAATGATGAAATTCACGGTGAAAGTGGTTCCTGAGGTGGAGGACAAAGAAACAAAGAAGCTAGAGGTAGAAACAAATAGAAGTGATGAGGTGGTAATGTAAAGGAAGGTGCCATATGCTTATAAATGCCAATATTATTGTGTGAAAACCAATATAGACTTGTACTGCACATAAATACGTACCAAATGAATAAATAAATATGTATTTTAAAGTAGCTTGAATTAGTTCCCTTCCATAGTTCGTTTTCTTTAGCCAGGTACCCTGAAAAAGAAGGAAATCGTAAGGCTGAGTGACACCTTTATCAACATTTTTAAGCTCAGGAGGGCGATTTCTCAATGAATTTTAAATGTTGCTCACCAAAAGCAGAGGTTTGAGAAAAAAAAAAATCAGTTGGGTTCTGAGGGTGTGTTTCATAAAAAAAATTGGTCCGGACTGGGCAGGTTAAAGTGTGCTAAGCTGTTGGTTAACTTCAGTTTCGCGGTAAATTGGACTTCAAAACACGTTATATATAGAAGAAAATCTCATACTTACTGGCGCTTTATTATGAAAGGCGCTAGATGTAGCTCCAACAGCGTCAGATTGGCAACTGTGGGTGCATGGTACTAGCGACGAGCTGGCGACCCCATCACGGGTGCTGATTGGCTTAGCATAATTTGTGCCGGAAGAGCAGATATCTTTTGTAATGGGACTATTTATAAAAACCTCTGAAAGACTGGAAATACTGTAAGACCAGATGCTGAATGAGAGGACTTTTCCTATAGTACAATTTAGTGTCCAAGATGGAGTGGTGGCAGTTTTAGGCCAAGTTAGTAAAAACAGTGTAGTATCCTAGGAGACTCATTCATTGCACTTCTTCATGAGTAGCTTCAGATTCTAGTATTAATCAGATATTAAAACTTAGCATTCAATTAGGCCAAGTTAGAGTAAAATCAGTCTAGTAACAAAGAAGATTCATTCCTAACTCATTACTACAGCTCATCAGATACTCTTCATTTTTTGTTTTCAATATCACAGCATTTAGAATTTTGAGTTGTAACAATACATGAACACTAGAATTGGATGCTAGTCATGAAGAAGTGCTATGGAAGGGATAACTAGCTAGAGCATTTTCTGACACTGAACTGCAGTATATATGAGATGGACTGCGTAAGGCAAAATCTAGGGCAGAAATATACGGTATTCCTTTCACCTTAACTTGACCCAGATTTACTGTTTTCAGTTAATTTACATACACATAGCTGAGTGGCAGAGAAAATACAATGGTTCTACATCCTTTCCATAGCACTTCTTCGTGACTAGCATCATATTTTAGTCTTAATCTCTCCAACTCACTGTTAAAGATGGAGAGATGGTAATTTTAGGCCAAGTTAGAGTAAAAAGGATGAGAACTATACGCCTTTCACCTTAACTTGGCCCAGATTTTAATTTTTAATTTAATTTTGCATAGCTGGGTGGCAGAAAGAGAATACCGTGGCTCTACATACTTTACATAGCACTTCTTCATGACTAGCATCATATTCTAGCGTTAACCTTTGTGACTAACATCATATTCTAGTGTTTCCATAGCACTTCTTCGTGACTAGCATCATATTCGTGTTAATCTTCGTGACTAGCACCATATTTTAGTGTTTCCATAGCACTTCTTCACGACTAGCATCATATTCTAGTGTTAATCTCGTGGCAGAGAGAGGGATGGCAATTTTAGGCCAAGTTAGAGTGAAAAGGGTATGGCCTTGCTGTTGATTTGTGTCTGCAGTACATGTAATTAATTTGTACTATATTTCTACTTTGCAGGAGTGTTCCTTTGGCCTTGTGTGTGTGTGGATGTGAAGGAAGGATTGATAGCCAGGTTCCAGAGAGAGGGCAGCTTGATGGCCTGGTTCGAGTGATAGGAGACGCCTGGAGAATTCGGGTAGTGGAGGGACCCGACTGTGTGGAGAGTGGAGGAAGTGGAGGCACCTTGAATGTGTGGAGGAGTGGAACAAGTATAGTACTGTAATACATTTGTTTAAACCTAATAATTTCCCTAAGCATTTTCAGATCTGTTAACGTAGGTAGATAATAATGAAAAGTTGAATTGACTGGTTGAGAGGAAGGATGGGACTGGAGTGTATTGGTGTTGTGATAAGGAGGGGTAGATTGAGATGGTTTGTGAGGAAGGATGGGACTGGAGTGTATTGGTGCTGTGATGAGGGGTAGATTGAGATGGTTTGGACATGTGGAGAGGATGGAGGATGACAGCTGGGTGTGGAAACTGAGAGGTGTGAATGTTGAGGGTAGAGTTGAAGGATGGTACTAGAGGGTATTAGTATTGTGATGAGGAGGGGTAGATTGAGATGGTTTGGGCATGTGGAGAGGATGGAGGATAACTGTGTGTGGAGAGTGAGAGGTGTGAATGTTGAGGGTAGAGCTGAGAGAAAGGATGGGACTAGAATGTATTAGTGTTGATGAGAAGGGATAGATTGAGATGGTTGATGGAGGAGGGTAACTGGGTGTGGAGAGTGAGTGAGATGAAAGAATTGAAAGGCAGACTGAAAAAGACCTGGGATGAAGTCAGTGTGTGACCTCAGGGATAAGGGACTGAATAGAGAGGCTGCCAGAGATCAAGCAGTGTGTAGAGGCACCATTAGTTAAGGCTGATGTAAGCAAGTATCTTTGAGCCTTATAAACAGACCGATGAAGGTAATTTTGGCAGTTACTTTTTTTGTGTGTGGTGAAGGTAACAGGTCAATTAATGGTACACCTGTGGGATTTTATTTTTCTTCCATATAGTTAGAGAAACACACTGAGGTGGTTTGGCCATGTGGAGAGTGAGAGACTGATGGGGAGAGTGAGTGAGGTGGAGGGGGGGGGAGAGGCCAAGGATGAGATGGAGGGATGGAGTGGAGATGTATGTGACGTAGTGGGGAGTGAGTTGGGGGGAGGGCAGTCAAATGGTGGGGTTAGGATGCCCTTGAGATGGCTTGGTATATAGCTTCAGTTATATCCTTCAGCATAAGATTTAATAAGTAATGAGGTACTGGCCCTGTAGTTTGAGTTCTAACACATATTTGTACTTAGGGCAGTTGGAGGAGGGGCAGCCTGATAGCAGAGGCGGCCACACCAGGGCAGCAAAATGGTGAGGACTTTTAAAAACCTTAATCATTTGTCTTTGTAAATTCTAACGTGGCTTAAAATTGCCATCTTTCCATCTTGAATACAGTCTAATAGATTACCGGTAGATTAGGGTGGTAGTCATGAAGAATGCCATGGTAAGAAGGTAGAGCTGTGGCATAGTCTCCTGTAATTCAGCATGAAATTAGTCGCGAGAGGACGAAACTCTGGGCCAAGTTAGAATACAAGGCGTATAGTTTTCTCAAATTTTTGCCATAGTACTTCTTGTAGGGGCGAAAATTTTGCATTGCCCCTAGAATAAGTAAATCCCACCGGACTGACACTAGTGTAACGCAGGATTTTTCTCCCTACGTCATAAAAGACTACTTTAGCTATGCCACACCGCTAAAGCCGCCAGTGCGACAATAGTTGAATTTGATTTTTATCATGTGATTACAGTTACTGCCAGAATATCAAGAATAAGGCCTCTTTAATAATTAAAATTATTTGGTATCGCTGCCACCACCCAGCAGTTGCCGGGAAAAAAAAAGAATTAAAGTTATTCATGCTTTAGTCCCATACGATGGAAGAGGGACTAGGGGCCTATAACCATAACTTGGTAACTTGATCATTTTCTAGGAGAGCGTGGTTCTTTAGATGAACATGCTTTGTGGACCATCCCGTTTTTACTTGTACTACCCCATAGGATTATAACCAAACACACTTGTCTATTATCTACTTATCTATATTAATGTCCTTAATTACACAGCAATGATATAGTTTCAAACCAGATTTAATTACTAGATCTTAATGAATCACTTGTCTCCATTACGACAGAATAATTGACAGAGAATGCAAGATCTATTTCACACAGGTAGAATCATCTGACCCGATAACACGGTACAGGAAAAATAACCTCATCCCGTCGACATCATAGAAAACTTTTCCAACATGGGGTAACTCTCATAAACTACTCCACGCACGGTCGCACAAGGACTCTTAGCGAGACCCAGTTACAACGGGTTACAACGGGTTACATCAATTCTAAAGAAATCAACTTTATTTTACCTGGGTTACACCACACGACATATCTAGGAAGAATATACATAAACAAAAATTATTACACTATAGAACTCAGTGCTCACAGCATTGCTCACGGCGGGACAATACTCTTTTCCGCCTTCTCACACACCTTTAACTAACATATTACATTTGTTTTATAAGAAATTAGCTTACTAAGTGCACCAACCGACTTTGACTATACTGTGCATTGGAAATAGACTGTGTGTAAATTAGTGTAAAGGGCTTTCGGGCACTGGACTTGTGACTCTCAAACAATGGCCTGCGCAGATTCCATGACCCGACGCCATTTGCCGGCTCTGAAACACGAGCGTCCACTCACAATGAAGTCTTTCTCGAGAGTCAGGGTTTTTATAATATGCTCAGGTATCTTACTTTAATTATGGTTATATCAACAACTGATTATGATGACGTATAAAAGAAAAAATACAGTAAGTTCTCGGAGCTTTACCTGAAACACGAGCGTCCACTCACAATGAAGTCTTTCTGGAGAGTGACGCTTCCTGGGCACGCTAAAACCCGCGCCTGCGATCACCCGCTCCGATCGCACTGTCTGGCTCTAACTACAAACAGTTACGTTACAGTCACCAGGTTATAACATCGCACCAGAATTTGCAATAAACACGTACGCATTACTCTACTTATAAAAATATGACTTATGATGATTTAAATTTTGTGACAATAGCATAGGTTTAACAATTTAACATACGATGCCTGAAATCACGGTTTGATACAATTTTCCTCTCTGTTTAGTTTGCTGCACCACCACTTGATGCAACCATGATGCAACCACTGATGTCTATACTAAATGAATTAATTTTCGCGGTCATCTATGACAATCATCAATAGTCTGGCTTTACTTAAGTTCTTAAACAACGTTATTCAGTAGAACAATACAGCTACACTAGCCTAAGTACAAAAATTCTGAATTCTAGGTATAAATATGACTACTCGCCAATATAAGCACCAAATTAACTCTCTATGCGGTTCAACTGAGGCCAGATGCCGGCCCGTCCTGTCCAGTTGCTTTCACTAGTAAAATCGAGCCCAAAACTGATTTACAAAGTCCACTTTACAACATTTTCATTTCAACACAGTCCAGAATATACACTTATCACTTACATAACCTAATGTAAATCATATATATTATATACTTAAACTATACTTATACTAACTTAAATTACTCTTATACTACTTATCTTATATGTAAAAAAAATGGCATTACATTCTTACCTCAATAGATGTTAGAAAGTTAGGTTGCAGTGAAGAAAAGTTAGGAAAGAAAATTGTTAGGAATGGTAAATGCATTAGGGTGGTTTAGCCATGTGAGGATGGAGAGTGAGAGACTAACAAGAGTACTGGTATGTGGGTGTGTGGAGGGGGGGAAATGAGGATGAGGTGGAGGGATGGAGTGGAGAGGTATATGAGAGAGGGGGGTGTGAGCTGGGGGGATGGAGAGTGATTTGAGGTAGAGGGGTGGAGAGGGAGGCCGAGGACAAGATGGAGTGTATGAGAAAGGGGGGTGTGAGTTCGGAGGATGGAGAGTGAGACACTAACTAGGAGTGTGAGTGCATGGAGGGGGAGACTGAAGATGAGATGAACGGATGGAGTGGAGAGGTTTGAGAGAGGGGTGTGAGGTGGGGTGAGGGCAGTGAAATGGCAGGGGACAGGGTGACATGGAGGCAATTTGTTTGTGGCCACCCCTTACGGGATTGAGGCGTCTGGCGATAGATATTGTGTGGATGCCTGGTATTCAAGTAGGCCAGGGTGCTTCAGATAGAAATGTTAGGTCTATTTTAGGTCCTAGATAGAAATGTTAGGTCTATTTTAGGTCCTAGATAGAAATGTTAGGTCTGTTTAAGGTCCTAGATAGGAATGTTAGGTCTATTTTAGGTCCTAGATAGAAATGTTAGGGCTATTTTAGGTCCTAGATTTAGCCCACATCTGAATGTTCATGTTAGTCTGTTTTAAACACTTTGTGATTAGTTGCCGGGTGGTTAGGTGGATTAAGGTCCTCCCATTGGTGTGAGAGAGAGAGAATGACCTAGCGAGAGACGTTTGGAATTTAAGTGGATATTAGTTTTATTTACTTATTATTTTTTTGTAATATTATAGATGCATGGTGGACTAGTGGGTTCAGGTGATCCAACTGCTTTGAATTATTGTATTATTATTATTACCTATTTTTGTTTATTACTTTTGTTATTTTTATTGTTTATTAATATTTTTATTTTATTTTTATTGTTTTATTTATATTAACACTCCTGATCTTTAAATGCTTCAGTTGGCAGGTGTTTGAAAGTGTGTGTGTGTGTGTGCGCATGCGCCATTTCTAGATGGTCCAGTTGGCAGGTGTGTGTGTGTATGTGCCATTTCTAAATGGTCCAGTTGGCAGGTGTGTGTGTAGTTATGGTAGTAGTTCAGCTCTCACATGAAAACCATCTAATATTTTTTTTTCTATTTGCAGGAGGTAAGTGAACTTCTAAAAAGATGGTTGAAGATGGCAGTAAGATGGCAGGATCAAGCCAGCTGTCTTAAGGAAGTGCATAAGATAACCTTGCTAGTCACGAAGAAGTGCATTGGAAAGAGTTAAGATTGGTAATGTGTTAAACCTGCATCTCTCTTTGCCTTAACTTGGCCTAAGATTACCATGCTAATCACAAAGAAGTGCATTAATTAGGATTTAACTTTGGCTTAAAATTACCATGCTAGTCACAAAGAAGTGCTTTGATAAGGGTTTAACTGCCTTAAGATTACTAGGCTAGTCACGAAGGAGTGCTTTGATAAGGGTCTAACTTTGGCCAAAGATTACCATACTAGTCACGAAGAAGTGCTTTAACAAGGGTTTAACTGCCTTAAGATTACTATGCTAGTCACAAAGAAGTCCTTTGATGGGTTTAACTTTGGCCTAAAATTACCATGCTAGTCACGAAGCAGTGCTTTGATAAGATTTAGCTTTTCCCTGTGATTACTATGCAAGTCACAAAGAAGTGCTTTGACAAGTGTTTAACTGCCCTAAAATTACTGATAGTCACGAAGAAGTGCTTTGATAAGGATTTAACTGCTCTTAGAATACTGATAGTCATGAAGAAGTGCTGTTTTAAGGGTTTAACTTTGGCCTGAAATTACCATTTTTTAATATTAAGTGTTTAGCTCTGACTTGATTAAAATTTACTGATGCTAGTCACAAAGAAGTGCTGTGTGAAGGGTTTAGGGCTGTTGGTGTCATTTTTGGTAGAGTTAAGCTGCATAGGGGAAAATCTTGGCCAAGTTAAGGTGAAAGAACTGTAGGTGTATATACAAAAAGTCCTCGTTTATGTGCTAGTAATGGAGAAGTGCTATGGAAGATGACAAAGAATTTTAAGTTGTAAATAAAGGCCCCCCCCCCCC
>JAGKTI010011654.1:0-25995 GCA_018397915.1 Birgus latro | reverse complement strand
CACTCTTCAGCCAATCATCTGGGACAACACACTCATATATAATCATATTTATCATGTCAGTGACTAACCTCACCCCAGTATCTCCTGAGGCCTTCAACATTTCGGCAGTCAACCCAGACACACCTGCCGCCTTCCCCACCCGCATCCTGCCTATTGCCTGACTCACAGTAGCAGTGTCAATCAAAGGCCAAGGGCCAAACACTGGATCAGCTGGCTCCAGACCTTCTCTATCCCAATCAAACTCCTCATTCAACAATCGGCTATAATGCTCTCTCCCTGCATCTTTAATATCCTCACTGTTCACCACAACCCTTCCATCATCATTCTTCACCCACTGCTCACCTACAATGTCCCAATTATCCCTCTTCACCTGATTTTCCACCTTAAAATCATATTTTTCCTTTCTCCATGATTTAGATTATCAAGTAAACGTCTCTGTGACTCAGACTTCGCCCTGTATACCTCTCTTCTAGCCCTGCGCTTGGCAGCCAAGTACTCCTCCCTGTTACCACCATTCTTCCATTTCCGGAAAAGCCTTCTTTTCTCCTTAACTGCAGCTTCTACACCCTCATCCCACCACCAAGTTACTTTATGTGTTGGTGGGCCTCTTGTCCAACCGCATATTGCATCGGTAACTCTCAAGAGGTTGTTCTTAAGGGCTCTATACTGTTCATTAACGCCTCTATCTGTGGCTTCCTGTTCAGCCACCACTCTCCTCATCTCACTATAAAAGGCATCCCTTACTGATTGGTTTCCCAGCTTCCATATTATTCTCCTAGGTATATATGTCCTCCTTCCCATCACTCGTTTCTTAAGCACCATGTCACAAATCAACAGTTTGTGCTGCTGCACACACTCCTCGCTTCCTATAACTTTAACATCCCTCACTAATCTCCTATCAACCCTCCTGACCAGAATATAATCTATCTGACTACTATTTCCCCCGGACTCGTACGTAATCAACCGGCTGATTCTTTTCCTAAAATGTGTGTTGCTCACAATCATGTCCATAGCCTCCCCAAACTCGAGTATTCTTTCTCGAGTATTCTTTCTCCTTCCGCATTCCTCACATCATATGCACATTCTCAATGGACTCCTTCATAACCTTGAGCTGCTACTACTACGCTTAAATTCGTACCAAATAAATAAATAAATACCAAATAAATAAATAAATAAATACGTAATTTAAAGTGGCTTGAGTTAGTTAACCGTTCCATAGTTCATCTTCTTTAGCCAGGTGCCCTGAGAAAGAAGGAAAACATAAGGCAAAATGACACCTGTATCAACATTTATAATCTCAGGAGGGCGATTTCTCTATGAATTTTCAATGTTTCTCACCAAAAGTGGAGGTTTGCCCCCCCCCCCCAAAAAAATGGAAATCAGTCGGGTTCTGAGGGTTTGTTTCGTAAAAAATCGGTCGGGATTGGGCGGGTTAAGCTGCACCTATAATTGTCTTGATGTACTCAAAGGTGGTTTTCAGTTCCCAACTTCCCAACTGGTTACTAGGTTAGGTTAGGTTAAAGTAGATTAAATTATTAAGTTAATTAAGCTAGGTTAGGTTAAGTTTAGGTAGTGTTGGGTAGGTGGGGGGCACTCACCATCCACTCACTTGATGTAGTGCTGCTCTCGGTTGTCTGTCCTTTCCTCTCCTCTATCCTTCATTCCTTCTATCTTCTTTTGTCTTTCTTTCCTTCATTCTTTCCTCATCCTTCTGCCTATGGACGACTTCACACTCCCTCTTCTGTCTTTCTTCCCTTCATTCTTTTCTTTTCCTTCTGCCTGTGGATGACTTTACACTGAGTGACAAGCCAAATGGTTTCTTGTACGCCACGAAGCCATTTACTATGCTGGGTGGTAACCATATAACCAGATTTTGGCGCCTGGTGGTTTAGTGGACTCGAATCGGATTGAGCCAGTGAGCGTTTATATCTAAGGGGTGTTTGGGGTTTATTGTGCATGTAATGCCACTGAGGGATGAGTGAAGCTGGTCACTCTCATCTTTAATGTCAGGACCAACTTTCCTAGCCCTAGGCTCGTGCGCTTCTCACATGGCAACGTAGGATTGGATGATGAATGATGAAAAAAAATAAACACTTAGGTTAGTACGGGCCCTTTCGCCACAACCCTGATGAGTAAAACGAGTTGATGCAGTGGAACACAGCTAAAATCAACGGGGAAACATATTTGGGATGAAACGTGTATTTACCACTCATAAGTAATCCGAAAAACATAACAGACTTTCAGGAAGAAGACGAGCAACGAATGTAGAACTGAACTCTAACTTATGAGAGCACACAGATGGGAGTTTTTTTTTTTTCTGATTAGCAAACATTTTCGTTCAGTTTCGTCCCCTAAAACTGCAAAACCCATATGATTGTGGAGTAAAGTCAGCGAGACGCGCGAGAAAGTACTTGATAACCATATGCTCAGTTGGCCCAAAACATGTTGGGAAACATGAAATTGAATGAAAAATGTGGAACTGAACATTAACTTACTAGAACACGAGAGTGAAAGTTTTTTTTTTTTTCTGAGTAGCAAGTATTTTCGTTCAGGTTCAGTCCCTAAACTGCGAAACCCACATGATTGTGGGGTAAAGTCGGTGAGATGTAAGAAAGGACTTAATAGCTGTGTGCTCCGATGGTCCGAAGCGTGTTGGGAAGCACAAAATCGAACAAACTATTTGGAACTGAACCCTAACTTACGAGAACACATGGATGAAAGTTTTTTTTTCTTTCTGATTAGCATACATTTTTGTTCCATTTTGTCCTTTGAAATTCCGAAACCCATGAATTTTCATCTAACCATTTGACCTTGAGTGTGCCCAGGAAGCTTACTTCCATTTTGTATGTGTATTCATCTCACCACCAGGAACCCTCAGCCAGGAACGATGCTCGCCCAGTTGCTTCAAAACTTACCATAGGTTTTTCCCGAAAATATGCTCAATGTGTTTCCCAGGAAAAGTTTTCTCAACATCCTAACTTAACCTAACTTAACCCATCCCACTACGGCTGCTTGGCTGAGGTGGCTGGCTGTGATATTGAGACAAATACCCATGCAGAATGGAAATATGCGCCCAGAAAAGGTACCCAGAGTCTACAGGATATCATCTCAAGCGACTTTCAAAGTTTGTCACCAGGCCAGCTGACTTCCTGTATGAGCTCAAGTTTTTCTGCGTATTGACGTGACTTGTCTCATTAACCCTTAGCCGGCGGCAGCAGTTGGTGAGAAGCACCTAAAAAAAAAATCGTCTTTATATAGATGCCCCTGACCACAGGACTGGAACATAAATATAGTTACGCCGCATTATGTAAGGTTTTAACATAATCTATATATAGACTCTACCGCATGTAAGGCTTAAACATAACCTATATATAGACTCAACCGCAATGTAAGGCTTTAACATAGTTTACCGCAATTCAGAACAGTTGTTACATTTCTTTAGCATAGCAAAAATGCTTATAATACTAAAACCTTAATTTTGTTGGCAGCTACTGTTCATATTTGTAAATGTAAGGTAAATGGAGTCACTCACAGGCAAAGCTGCATCCAGGACTTGTGACCTGGATGTAGTTTCCCTCCACCCTACCTCACTAAATTGTTGCTAACCTGACCTAACTGTTAATTGTTGCATCTTATGGCATTTTTCTTTACATCTATTACTGTGGTACATGAGTCTGAGTACATCCAAATATCAAAAGAAAAGCATAAATCGAGTTCTACAGGAGAAACAAAAGAGTGCAGCACCCGATCTAAGAGCTGGGAACAGACTGATTGAGCCACCAGGTGCGCACCCTTATATAGGCCTCCCGCTACTCGTAGGCTGCCAGATAGGGATATCTGAGGCTCTAGGGCACTTACACATTACCGTCTATGTATAATCTCTGCTAGGATTTACAGGGGACAATTTTGGGGGTTGTGTCTATATATAGTCTCACCGCAATTTTTCAGTCTATTTTACACAGTCTATATATAGTTCCACCGCCGGCTAAGGGTTAAACGTGTTACTCAACTGCGTATTACTCAAGAATTGAGTGTACTGCCCCATGAATCTTCACTACCTCTTGAGTTCCACTCTACCCAGTTGACTTCTTTACAATTAAAATCGCCCACCAGGATTCTTTCATTGCTTTTCTCAGTCATTTTCTGTAGGAATCTAACCATGTCTGACAACATCTGATATTCATTCTCATTCCATGCCCTTGTCTTGTGGGATACATATACTACAGCAATGTCTCTCCTGCCTTTCCCTCTGGTTTCTAGCTTCATATTACCACTTTTGCGCTATCTTCTCTGAGTTCCACATCATGCACATCTACGCTTTTCTTCACTAATATCAGCACTCCTCCTCCCATTTCTTCATTTCTATCTCTTCTCCATGATTTGTATTTGTAGCAGCCGTGGCTCAGTGGGTTAGAGCGCTCCACTCTGGCCGTAGGGTCGGAGGATCGAATCTACCCAAGGGTCATTGGTAGACATCAGGAAGGGCATCCAGTCATAAAATGCTACACGCTCCAATCCAAAAAAAGGCCGACGCATGCAAGCATGTTGCAGCCTTCAAAAACGAAACGAAACGATCTCCCACTTGGATATCAATATCCTCTCTGTTGGAACTAGACAACCACGCTCACCGGCTTCACGACGTGAACTCCCAAGGCTCCCAGTAGCAAACCACAGGAACCCTCCGATGACGTCATCACTCGTGACTTAGATGTGTGCGTGCGCACACCCACTAACACTCTCTTAACTTGGTCTCTACAAAGCACATAATATCTGGCTCATTTACCCTCAGTGTGTGTGTGTAGGGGGTGGCCAGCTGTTCGAAAATAAACAGACCATTTCATTTTCTTAATTGTAGAAGTGTTGATTTATGACCATTTGTTTTAACAATATCCAACAAAACTTTTTTAAAAATGAGTGTGAGCTTGCATCTGCGTGGTCTGACAGTGGAACTTTGGAGGAGATGGCTGCAGGTGGGGTGTTGACTTCTGCGATTGTCCTGTACATACGTTTTTTTTTCTTTTGTGTATACTGAGATGTGTCATGGATCATCATCTTGTGCAATATGTGTTCAGCATATATTGACTGTGCACAATTTAGTTTTTTTTTTTAGTTGGATAATACAGAAAACAAAGCTAGCTAACCATGTTTCAGGCAAGTTTTCTAGGTTAGAAAAGTATGATGTTACAGATTTTCACTGCTGTATAGTTCTTGTATTTTAAAATAAAGAAGCTGTTTATTGTTAAGCAGTACTATACTCAATGAAGATGTTGAAAGGTGCGTGTGTATTTGTGTGAAAATAACTGTTAAGCTATTGTTTCTGTGATGTTTAAAAAAAAGAAAAAACTTACACTTGCCCTTCCAAAATTAGGTTGAGTCTTGCACAGTGAAGTGTCTTTTATGATGCAAAAGAAGGTAATTCCTTGAAAAACCGTATACAGTACTGCCCTCATCATCATCATGTGTTAGAATTTACTTGTTCAGAGTATTTTGTGTTGGTTTAACAACACAGGTTATTAAATCATTCCCAAATACAGTAAACTCTCAACTATCTTTCATCAGAATATCCAGCCCAGCGCCTTATCTTGTGCATTTTGCTTGGCTGTATTAAAGAAATATCCATTGAAGTTATGCACTATCTGGCACCGAAACGGGAAGCATCCAGCGGTTCTATGCAATATTCGGGACAGATGCAAGAGCCAACCGGTGCCCGGGAAAACCCCACAACATGCCAGCCAGTCAGGATGCCCACAATGTGCCATCCAATCAGAATGAGTTGCTGGAGTGGCTCATCTGGTGCACCGAACCTACCGTCCCTCTCTCATTTTCTCCCGTGGATCTTGTATGGTGATGTATCTGTCCTATGCTCTTGTGAGCATACGGTGGCAAAACCCTAGTGCTGTAACTTACAGGTACTCTCTGGCCTCCCGTGCCTTGCTCATTGTTGTAAAACTTGTGTCCTCTCAGTGCTTCATGTCCTAGTGCTCTGTTGTGATTCTGAAATTAATGTATGTATAATTACTGCAAGTCCACTGTACAGTACTGTACTGCATGGTATACAACTCTGCCTTCCATGGATGCCAACACTAGGTGAGTATATAGTACTGTACTCTATTGTTGTACTATATCAATATTGTATTGTATTTTATCTTCAGTTTATTCATGGGAAAGTTTTTAGGATAGAGGGTCGGGACAGATATTAACACATTATCTGGCTCGACACCGAATGTTGAGCTGATGGGAGGATACTTTGCAATATCTGATGTTCTGCAATAACTGGCATGGGAGTTGGCTGAATTACGCTGGATAATTGAGAGTTTACTGTACACTGTGACTAAGACCATTTTTAGATACTTTTTTATATCTGTGAATAGCAGATCCTTGAATATGGAGGGCCAGCTTTATAGCTTTGAGTAATTTTGAGACTGGGAGGAGGCATGGAGGGCCAAGAAATTTAGAGAGTTGTCAATGATTAGTGCATGAATGTGTATTTTATTTTACCATGCTCTCTCTTGATAGATCTCTGTTTTGTATACTTTACTCTTCTTGGTTGTGGACCCTTCCTTACTCCATATCTTTTTGTGGAAATCAGGGTTGAGATGATTATGAATGGTGAATGAGTTGCACATTCCACTAGGAACTCTGTTGTTAGTTTTTACTTTCATTCTTTCCTCTTCCATTTTAAGATCTTACCCTCATCATATATTTGTCAGATATAGGGTAAGATTATGATTTATTTATTTGTACAGTGAAGCCCCATGTTTAGCAACTTCATCATTCGCAGTTTCATGGTTAGCGGTGGCCTGCAAGTATTCCCAAACACCAGGTTACGCATGAAAACCTCTGTTCGCGGCGAGAAAAATGTAAAACCTACTCAAGGATGAGTTGTTTAGGTTTGTGCAGGAAGAGCAGACAGAAGAGATGCAGCACAAGATGGATGTGTTCCATGGAGAGGTGGAGGCAGAGAAGGATGGAGGTGCCAGAGGTGGCAGGGTGCACTAGCCTCACCACCTGCCTTGGAAATTACACCCACATCCTTTCCATTAAGTGCCTCATTCCAGCCTTCCAAGTGAATTCCCTTGCCTATTATTTGCTTAGTGTTAATATTGGTTTCTTTTCAGGTGTGATCAGTAAATTTTACATTGCATAAATGTGTTTTAGGGGAAGTTGGCATGGGACCTGGAACATTTAGCAAATTTCCCATAGGATCAATGCCTCAACTTTAGTGGTTTCATGGTTTGCGGTACTTTTCACGGAACCAGTTAGGTAAGAACCGCGGGGCTCCACTGTACAGTAAACTCACAATTATGTGTCGTTGCTAAATCCAGTCCTACTGAATATCTGGTGCTGTTGGTTCGGCTCTATTAAAGCAGTATTGGGCAAAATTATGCAACATCTAACGCTGAAATGGGAGGTAACTGGCGGTTCTGTGTAATGTCGCAATGTGTGGCAACCGGTGCCCGGGAAAACCCCACAATGCACCAGCCAATGAGAATGCCTTCAACACGCCAGCCAATCAGAATTTGTTGTAGGAGCGTCCCCTGCCATGTCGAGCCTACACTCTCTGTCTGTCAGGGATCTCGTTTAGTGAAGAAGTATCTATGCATTGTGCTTTTGTGACCATGTGATGACAAAACCCTGGTGCTAAGACTTACTCTGCGGCCTCCCATGCCTTGCTTGTTGTTGCAAAGCTTGTGGCCTCTCAGTGCTTCATGTCATAGTGCTGTATTGTGATTCTGAAATTACTGTACATGTCATTATTTCTGCTAGACAACATGGGATTAAGTGCGCTGAACTGTACTGCATTGTGTGCAATACCCTCCACTGATGCTAAGACTAGGTGAGTACATAGCACACTACAGTACAGTATTTGCAGTACTGTATTACTCTACTGTATCAAAACTGTATTGTATTTTGTTTAATTTCCATATTTTTCTTGTGGGAAAGTTTTTAGGATCGAGGGTCGAGAAAAGTAAGACAACTAAATCCATTGAAAAAAAGGCATACTTCTCATTGGCAAAAAGTGTGTGGTACACTGTACCTGTACGATTTTCTACCTAACGAACCATCTCAAACTACGAACAAGCTTGCAGTATCTAATAGTATCCTAGCAAGTCCATTCTGTTAAATGTTCCTCATAAAAGCATGGAAAACTAAAGTAAAGAAATAAATCTGGAGCATTTATTGGTGAAATGATGATTTGGAAAGTAATGTTGTACAGTAGACTTATCACGATTTCCGTTGCTCAAAGTTACGCAGACAATTGCAACCCACCAGTTCATTCCTTGACTGACTGCTGTCACTCCACCCCTCACTCACCACTCATCTGTTTGCAGATAATACAGTAAATATGTATGAATTGGATGGAAAAATAAACTAAAATACATCTTGAGCATATGTTGGTGAACTGGTGATTAGGAAAGAAGTGTTGTATGGTAAAATTGTCACGATTCCCATGCTCACAGTTAAGTATAGGGCCATGGCTCGCAAATTTATACCTTGCCTGACCTCCGTACTCCTTCCCTCACTCGCCACTCAGTTGGTTTGCAGATAATACAGTAAATATGTGTTCATTGCAAGCACAATATTTTTATCGAACAAAGCAAATCTTCCTTTCTATTAGGTAGATTTAATCTTCTCTGCCAATGCAAATGCATCCTAAGATGATGTATAAATGCATTTGAGGAATAAATTGGTGGGCCATAGCCATACACAGCTTAGCAAGGGAGTCATGATAATTCTCCTGTACAACACTTCTTTCCCAGTCATCAGTTCACCAATAAATGCTCAAGATTTATTTTTTTTAGTTTGTTTTTCCATGTTTTATGAATAAAATGACAAATAATGTTTGACAAAATGATCTTACCGCATGCATTATGCACTCCTGCAAGACACTGCAAACATGTGTGTTACATCTATGGGGTGTGTTTAAGAGGGGGTTATGTTTCCAATGGAATTGTTTGTGTGGCCCAGGATACGAGTGGCATTGTAAATACCACAATGGTATGGTCTGTGCATAAGAGTAGGCCTATATATCAGATGTCTGGGAGAAATAAGTAACGAGGAAGATAAATTCCCCAAGGTTCCCGGTTAACTGGGATTGTACTGTACAGTATTACTGTACTGTATCAATACAGTACTATATTGTATTTTATGCCTAGGTTTCATCTTTTACTCATGGGAAAGTTTTGGGGGTAGAGGGTTGAGAGGGATAGTGACACAACATCCCACTTGTTGCTGAATGTTTAGCCAGTGGGGGATGGGGGGTACTGTGCACTGTCCGGCATTTTGCTTTAACTGGTGTAGGGCTTGGCTGAATTACAACAAATAATTGAGAGTTTACTATACTCTTAAGGCAGGAATAGTAATGTGGCCATTTCACTGGGCATAATTCTCCCATTTTTGTGCTTTTGCCTTCCATAATTTGTTAGTTCTACCAAAACACCTCTTTGGATAGGTGAAAGATGATAATGATGATGAGGATTTTTTTTTTATATCTTATTGTTTATAAAGACTCCAACATGCTTTTATGAGTTGACCTTCATCACTTAATGGTGGTTCCCAACACTGCACAATCTCTGACAGCTCCCCTGTTCAGTCCCATATCCCTGAGGTCACACTCTGTGACCATGTCCCAGGTCTTTTTAGGTCTGCTTTTTGCACCCATACCCACGATGTTAACACTTTTCACCTTCTGCACGCAGTTATCATATGCCGTCCTCTCCACGTGCCCAAACCATCTTCCGGTGACCCTCACGGAGCTGCCTGGAACCACTGTCTGACTCACCCCTTCTTCATTTCTGTAACATTCGCGGCCTTTCCTCTAGCTTTCGCTATGTTGAGCACCACCTCTTCTCCTCTAAACCTGACCTTCTCTTTCTCTCTGAGACTCAGCTGTCTAAGGCAACTGACAGCAAACCCTTTTCTGTATCCTCCTACTTTCTCTATTCTCATTTCAAAGCCAAAGGTGGCTGTTGCGTATATGTACGCAACGATCTATCTTGCTCTTGTGTTCCTGAACTTGATTCTTCTGAATTCTCTACTCTCTGGCTTCGGCTCTTCTGTCATTCTCTGACTAAATATATCTGTGCTGTTTACTTATCTCCTAATTCTACTGACTATCCAAAATTCTTTGACTATCTTACTTCTACGATGGAACACATTCTATCCATTTCTCCTTTCTCAGAAATCTCCATTCTAGGAGATTTCAATGTTCACCACCACCTTTGGCTCTTCTCTCCTTTCACTGATCCACCTGGTGAACAAGCCTACATCTTTTCTTTCCTTAATGACCTAGAGCAGCTTGTACAGCACCCTACCCGTATCCCTGACCGCCTTGGAGAGAGTTCCAACATACTTGACCTTCTCCTAACAACTAATCCTTCTGCTTACACTGTTAATCTTTTTTCTCCGTTGGGCTCCTCCAATCATAACCTTATTACCTTAACCTGTCCTATTGCTTCGGTACGGCCTGTGGACCCTCCAAAGAAACGCCGCCTGTGGCACTTTGGACCTGCAGATTGGGAGGCCCTCAGGCAGCACTTCTTTGATTTTCCTTGGAATGATTTTAGCTTCCATGGCAGTGAGCCATCTGAGTGTGCCTTGCTCATTACGGAGGTTATTCTATCGGGCATGGAAGCATACATTCCTTTCTCATATCCTCTGACTAATGCAAGAAAGCCTTGGTTTAATCACGCT
This sequence comes from Birgus latro, assembly GCA_018397915.1. Lineage (NCBI taxonomy): Eukaryota > Metazoa > Arthropoda > Malacostraca > Decapoda > Coenobitidae > Birgus > Birgus latro. The sequence continues at coordinate 15,300 of JAGKTI010011654.1, read as the reverse complement.
TGTTCTAATGCTGTCCGCAACAAGGAGAGGGCCTATAAAAGGTACTGGAGCCAACCCTCCCCTGAATCACACCTTTTTTATATTTCTGCCCGGAATCGTGCTAAGTCTGTTCTTCGCTCTGCTAAAAATAATTTCATCCATGCTAAATGTTCCCAACTCTCCAACTCGAATTCTTCTCGCTCCTTCTGTCACCTTCCCATAAACCTTTCTAACAACTTTACCTCATCATCCTTCCCTCCTCTTTTCTACTCTGATGGCTCTGTAGCTATTTCTTCTATTGACAAAGCAGATCTCTTCGCTCAGACTTTCTCCTCCCATTCCACCTTAGACGATTCTGGTGCTATTCCTCCATCACTTACCCCCTCTTACTTCCTCATGACTGACATTAAAATTTTTTCATTTGATGTATTTTCTGCCATCACTTGCCTCAATACTACCAAGGCATATGGGCCTGATGGAGTCCCTTCTGTTGTCCTCAAAAACTGTGCTTCTGTGCTTACACCCTGTCTAGGGAAACTCTTTCACCTTTGTCTATCAACTTTTCCTTCTTGCTGGAAGTTTGCTCTCATTCAGCCAGTCCCAAAGAAGGATGACCATTCCCAGCCCTCTAACTATCATCCAATTGCTTTAACATCCTGAGTCTCAAAAGTTTTTGAGTCAATTCTTGACAGAAAAATCTTAAAGCATGTTTCCTGTCACAACCTTCTTTTTGATCATCAGTATGGGTTCCGTCAGGGACGCTCCACTGGCGATCTTCTCACCTACCTTTCAGACTCCTGGTCATCCTTCTTTCGGGACTTTGGCAAATGCTTTGCCATTGCACTTGATATCTCAAAAGCTTTTGATCAAGTCTGGCATAAATCTTTAATTTCCAAACTGCCCTCCTACGGTTTCTCTCCTTCTATCTGTGCCTTCATCTCTAGCTTCCTTTCTGGTTGTTTTATAGCCGCTGTTGTAGACGGCCATCGTTCTTCTCCTAGACCTATCAACAGTGGTGTTCCTCAGGGCTCTGTCTTATCACCAACTTTCTTCCTTTTATTCATTAATGACCTTCTAAGCTGTACATCTAACCCTATCCACTCATATGCTGATGATTCCACCCTTCACCTTCCCATTCGGTTTTCACAACGTCCATCTCATCAGTTACTTCAACAAAAAAGGAATGAGGCTGTGGCACACCTAATGTCTGACTTGGCTCGTATCTCACTGGGGTAAAAATAATATTGTTATTTTTAATGCATCAAAAACTCAGTTCTTACATTTATCCAACCTGACAAAATCTTCCTCAGGATTATCCACTAATTTTTAATAATGTCCAGCTCAGTCCTGCATTATCCTTGAACATGCTTGGGATTTCATTCTCTTGGGATTTGTCTTGGAAAGAACATATTACTTCTCTTGTTAAATCTGCTTCCAAGAGACTGGGTGTGCTAAGCCGATTCCAAACTTTCTTCACCCCTGCACAGTTGTTGACCTTGTACACGTGTTTTATTCGCCCGTGTATGGAGTACAACTCTCATGTGTGGGGAGGCTCAATAGGGTGAAGTCAAAGGCTTTTTGTCTCATTAATTCTCCTCCTCTTACTGATTCCCTTCAACCTTTGTCTCTTCGCCGCACTGTTGCATCTTTATCTCTCTTCTGTCGCTACTTCAACGGTCACTGTTTCTCTGAACTGTCTGCTTGCATCCCTCCACCTCTACGACGTGCACGTAGTACCCGTCTAGCAAAAAACTCTCATCCCTTTTCTGTCCAACTCTCTAATCCAAGAGTTAACCATTACTCCCAGTCCTTCATTTATGCAACTGGTCATCTCTGGAACTGTCTTCCTCTGTCTGTATTCCCTGCTTCCTATGATCTCCAGTCTTTCAAACGCAGTGTGTCCAGGCATCGCGAAATGAATGGATCTTGAATTTGGCTCTCTTTTGTACTTTTTTTGTTTTTTCTTGGAGGGAACAGTATGTGGGCCCATGGCCTTTGGTTCCTTCTTCCTTGCATTAAAAAAAAAAAAAAATCTACCCTTTCTCATCACAACACCAATACACTTCAGTCCCATCTTTCCACTCAACTCTTCAATCATAAACATAGTCCCCCCAGACCTCAGATTCAAGGACGCGCTACACATGCATTTAATCATTGCAGTTTCTGTACATTTGAGCCTACAAATATCCTCCTCGTCTTACTTCCCAGGTCTCACTACCATACAGAATTACACTTCTAACACATGCCACATATGAAAATCCCTTAGCACGGAGGGAAAGCCCTCTCAGTGTCAGAAGAAGCAACAGCTCCTTGAACTTAGTCCAACCACACCATGTCCTAGCTACAAGCTAGCTCGAGCCCCACCTTAAGCACATAACGTATCCCCGAAATAAAAAAAAACTCCACATACTCAAGAGACTCACTAGCAAAATCAGTTTTATTTTATCAGCATGTACTCTCAAACCCTTGTGCCCCATTCCATCTCTTCATTTTCTAAATTTTTCCTCTGCCTCCCTTTCATTCTCTGGAGTCAACACACACACATTTCCCGTGGGAGTTCATATCTGAAGTTGTGTGAGAGAGCTTCAAGAACCATGACAAACAAGAAAGGGTTCAAGACTGACCCTGTTGCATGCCAGCATCCACGAAAAACTCATCACTCAAATCTCCATTCACTCACACCTAGGTGCAAGTACCCACATACACAGCCATTACCACTCTGTCCAGCCATTTCTTGATCCCAAGCATTCTTATTGCACACTTTGCCATCTCTGTCAGAGTCTTTCTCCAAATCAACAAAAAAAAAGGACAACTCCTTTTTCTTTCCTATATATTTTCCCTGAAGCTGTGGGACAATGAATATGGTGTTATTTGTCCCTTTGCCTAACATAAATCCAAACCACATATCATCATTATTCACTTTCCCTCATCAAACCTTGTAGGACTGTCTCCATTGCCATCATAATCTGCTCCAAAATTTTTTGCCAAGATAAGGAAGGTAATGATGAATTTTTAATTTTTTATATTTACAGGTACATATTTGTTCTTTTTTACAGAATGTACTGGAAAATACTAAGAGGGAAGATAAGGTGTTGCCATCAGCCTCTCTAGCAGGACTTCCACCGGAAATCTTATCTGGTAATTCAGTATATATATATATATATGTATGTATGTATACAGTGTGTATATTGAAATAGCTTTTGAAATGTTTTTCTTTTCTGCTATATGCTCTGTTTACCTTAACTTGACCTAAATGTGCCACTGCACCTTGAATGCTGAAATGTAATAAGAGATTCACACTAGGATATGGTGCTGTGAGTGGGAGTAGTATGAGATGGAGGAATGACAGCCTGATGGCAGAAGACAGGATGGCAAGGAGGCAATTTGTTTGTGGTTACTCCTTCCAGGATTACTGCATTTGGTTATGCAGAACATAGATAGATAGATAGAAAGATGTGGTGTTAGTTTTGGGGAGTGCTATGGAAAAGATGTTGAGCAGTAGTACTTTTTTTTTTTTTTGCCATGTCCCCTTTTTTGAATAAGGGTTAAGGCATTGCCCCTGGGTAGAAGACTTTGGTTGTAGAACGTGCAGGATTTTATGACAGAATGCCCTTCCTGACGTTGAATGCCCTTCGTGGTGTCTACCAATGACCCTTGAGTGGACTCGAACCTCCGACCCTTTGGTCAGAGTGCTCTAACCCACTGAGCCACAGCTACTGCCGTATTGCCTAACCATGCCACTAGGATTGAGGTAACTTAGAGGGAATAAGCTGCAAAAGAACAAAATCTGGGACAATTTAAGGTGAAAAAATTGTATTGTACCAAATATTAGAGCAACTTCTCACCCATTTCTTCACTTTCTTGTATGTGTTGTACATGTAGATCTCGTTTAAAATTGGTCACTGATTAATGACTTAAATCTGATGATGTCATATTTTTTATGATACAGTACTGTTATTCTTTCTACCTTTAGATGATTTTATTCAGCTTAGATAGAGGAATTTGGTAGTGCAGGGATTAGTGGAGGCTGTTTCTGACCTCATCAGTACAAATGCTGTAGAATGAACAGGGTTAAATAATTATCTGGACATAGCAATATTAAACAAAAAGATATGTCTTAGGCCAATATATTAAGTTGCTGATGAATTGCCTGTAACATCTTTTTGAATTAAATGTACTCTTGATTCATTGCAAAGTTATTTTGAAGTCAGATACTGTTTACTAAAAGTGCATTTGACCCCTCTCTTATTTTCCATAATCTTGTCTTTCTTACCAATGTTTCACATAAAGAAGCATTTTGCCTGGGTGCATCTTTGACTTTAAAATGCACACTAGCTTTTTTTTTAACTCCTTATGTTGGATGATGTATTTTATTGCTGTATTCCTTCTTCCTCCAGACAATTTTGTTCAGCTCGAAAGAGAGTCATAGTAGTGACAGATTGCATGTAACACTCCGGTTTGAAAGTGTTTTCTACTCTGAATATGCAGGCATACCTCGATATCCGGTGGTGTTGTGTACTGGTGGGAGTGTTCGGTCAGCGAGTATGCTGGATTTCGAAGCAGTTTTCCCCATCAGACACTGAAGAAAATCCAGAGATTTGTTTCAGGCCCAGACCCAAACTCTCATAATTATGCCTAACTCACTCAAGAGAGACTGACACAGAAACATCATAGGTAATATTATTATCCTCATAAACAGTACTACTGCTAAAAAATGTGACATCAAGCATCACATATGCAGGAAGGTAATGCAGGAGGGTAAGGTGGTGGGAGGTGCAGTGGTAAGATGCATCCAGGGCAGCAGTCACAGCGAGAGTGGAGAGTGTGTGCCAGGCAGCAGGGGTGAGGGAGGGCAGGGGGACAGGGAGGGAGTAATGCCTGGCAGCATTGACTCAACAAATGAGAGGAGAAATTAAAGAGAGAAGATAAATGAGGGAAATGGTGCCATGGAGACCTGAGAGACACTACCCCCCCTCTCTCTCTCTCTCTCTGTCATGCACGCACACACACAACCCAAAGTTGGTTAAAGATTCAGAAGATATCAACAAATCTATGATAATCACTGGTATAGATGAAGAAGAAATAAAAACAAAATTTTGAGAGACAAAACGGAGATGGCAAATATAATGAGCATATTGAAGGAAGTATCAGAGGAAATCTGTGATAAAGACACAGAGGAACACAAAAGGCTAGGGAATATGAGAGAAATAAGTCAAGGCCTCTGAAAGTAACCTTCCAGAGTACACTGTGGAGGAAATACTAAAAAATGCAAACAGACTCATGGAAAAAGAGGAATTTAAAGAAGTTGTGGTATGTGGGGGCACCCACCATCTACTCACTCGATGTAGTGCTTCTTTGGGTATCTGCCCTTTCCTCTCTTCCATCCTTCCTCTTCTGTCTTTCCTTCCTTTATTCTTTCCTCTTCTGCCTATGGGTGACTTTACATTCTCTCTTCTGTCTGTTTTTCCTTCATTCTGTCCTCTTCCATCTGCCTACAGGTAGCTCTACACTGAGTGACAAGCCAAATGGTTTCTTGTGCATTTAGTATGCTGGGTGGTAACCATATAACCAGCTTATGGCGCCTGGTGGTTTCTTGGGTAATTAAGGCACTCCAATCGGACTGAGCCTGTGTAGGTTTATATACAAGGGGTGGTTGGGGTTTATTGCTCACGTAATGCCACTCAGGGATGAGTGAAGCTGGGAACTCTCAAATGTCAGGGCCCTGGGTTCCTACGCACCTTGTGGGGTGACATAGGATTGGATGATGGATGGATGGATAAAAGGATGCCTGACTCAAGAGGAATTGGGAATACTTAAGGAGAAGAGGGAGGAGGCAAAAACAAAGAACAAGGAAAGATCAGAGGGAGAGAGGGGTACAATTTTTTACAAAGTACCTGTAATAGGATTGCAGGTACAAAAGTGGTACATAACCAACAGGGAATAAAAAGAATGAAGGTAGTAGGCTGAAGTTATGGCAAGTATGTAAACAAGATGATTAAGTTGATGTACTCGAATGCAGATGGAATGGTGTCTAAATTATTAGAGATGGAAGAATGTACCAAAGAAAAGGAACCACATATTATCTGCTTAACTGAAACAAAGTTAGCCCCAAAGATATCAAACAATACCCTGAACTTAGAGGAATACAGTATATGGAGAAGAGACAGAAATTCAAGAAAAGGAGGAGGATTTATAATCTTTACAAAGAAAAATCTACAAGTGAAGGAAATAAAATAGATATACCCATACAAGTAGAACTGATTGTGTTGGAGATTTAACATATCTGAAGGGAAATTAACTGTGGCAAATTTATACATGCCACCTAAAACAAACACCTGGGAAAGAGGCAAATATGAAGACCTGGCAAAAAGTACAAACCTTTTCATTACCGAAATCGATAAGGTTTACACTTGTAAACCTAGAAAAAATTCTGGCGAGGAACCGATAATTGTAAGGTTTACGGTGGTAAACCTGATAAGCATAGGGAGATATAGGAGGGTAGGAGTGTTGGTTTTGGTGTTACTGGAGAGACTTGTGTTGTAAGAACTGGCAACTTGACTCTGACGTCATTCTCCTTGTCATGGCCATGCCATGGCCATATCAGAGTCCATACCAGGCCATGATTGACATCATTTTGGTATTTTGGATATGATTTATTATTTCTAATGTTTTGGGCATATATATAGACCTATATGGTATGATATAAACAGAAAAAAATAGTTGCACTAGGCATATCAGCATGTTGTTACCATGCCAGCCACACTTCTAGGCCCCACCACCAACCAACAGCCAGTTCTCACCCGCAACCCCTCAGTTTCCCCCAAGCTGCATACTGTGTGTTTTTTTTTTTCCAGTTTTTGCGTGATCATGGCGTCATCTGATACTGATGACGAATTCGATACTTAGCTTGCTAGTGAGTTAGATGGGTCTGATGACAATGAAACTCAATCAGACATATCAGTGAGTGAGTCAGACGATGATTATATACCAGAAAACGACAGTGATAGCGAGAGTACGAGTGATGAAAGCGAGATAGATAATTGCTCAAATCCCAGCCCTGTAGGCTCGCCATTGTTGCAGAGTCCCTCAGGACCTGCCTTCGCCCTCTTGTCGGATCCGTTTGCAGATCAAAGGCCACCTCCACTACCTACACTTCACCTGGACTTTCCCAACATACATCCTGCAGTGTATCTACGCCACGAGGAGCAACATATGAGTGCCATGGACTGATATAACCCCCCACGCACACGCATGAACTTCCGGGAATTCGGTTTGACGGAGGGAGAGGGGGGGGCTGGGGGGGGTGCAGTAATGAAGAGGTTAAGAAATTGAAAACATTACTACATAGAATGGAAGAGAAATCGGAAAGAATTATATTAACTGGACATTTCAATACAAATATAAATTGAAATACTATAGATGTAAGAAACCATGAAAGTTGTTGGGATCAAAAGCTCCTGGATCTTGTGCAGGAGTTTTTCCTAACACAGTGTGTAAAGGAAAACACCAGAAAAAGAGGGCTTGATGATCCATCAGTACTAGATCTTATATTTACTGGGCAAGAAAATTATATTGACAATACAGTTGACCTTCGCTTCTATGGACCTTGAAACAATGGATTTCGGAAGCAACGGACAATATCTGCTGGCACAGAATCGCTCCAGACACTGGTCATTTTATTTTTCATACAGGCACATTCACGATCAGTAATTTCTGCTTAGGGGTGCCCCATCTGTACCCCTGTATACGCAGGGAAGACGGGAGGGGGTGACGAAACGAGCTCCACCCGCCTCTACCCCAGCTCCCAACCCCTCCCATACCCCTACTTACCCAACCCCCCACTTGTCATTCTTAACTAGCAGTTACATCACATGCTAACCCCATACTTAACACTCATAGTCACATTACTAATACACAAACAAAGCACTAGGACATGTAAAAAGTATATAACTATGAATGCACCACCAAGAAATTAATGTATTATAATGTTAACAACGGCTATTCCAGGCCTCATGCGTTGGGTGCTTGTGTGCGTACGTGTCTGTGTCTGTGTGTTTGGGTGTCTATGTGTGTGTGTGTGTGTGTGTGTGTGTGACGCTTTTTCAATGGGAGCTGGCAACCCTGCTTGATAGGTTTGGCACCACAGGAGCAGGCTCAGTAATGTGTGGGCAGCCACAGGAGGAGGATTNCTGTTGCATGACGATCTGGGCTACAGGAGTTTTTGTGCTCGTAAAAAACCACTGCTAACTGCACTTCAGAAGAAAAAGAGAGTAAATTTTTGTAAGAAATATCTTGCCTGGAGTGAGGAGCAATGGAAAACTGTGCTTTGGAGTGATGAGTCAACATTTACTGTCACTGGTACCCCTTCATCACGAGTGTACCGCAAACCAGGCAGTGACCCCCTGGATCCTAAGTACACTTCCAAGTTTGTTAAATACCCAGCCTCACTCATGGCTTGGGGCTGCTTTACATATTATGGTGTTGGTGAGTTGGTAATTCTACCTGCAAATGAAAAAGTGAACCAGAACAATTATTTGGAGCTATTATGCGATGTTTTAAGTGAGTCTTTTGATAAAACCAAGGCAAGAGTATTTATGCAAGATTCTGCCCCTGCACATGTTGCAAAGTCAGTGAAACAGTGGCTAACAGACTGTGAGGTTCCCTTTATTCGAGATTGGCCCGGAAACAGCCCAGATATCAATCCCATTGAGAATTTATGGGTGCACATGAAGCGGCACATCATCTTTGCCTAAACTTGAGGCTGCAGTCAAGCAGCTATGGAGCAGTTTTAGTCCGTCTGTTCTGCAAAACTACGCGATCAGTCTCCCCAGACGCCTTAAGAAGATAATAAAGGTGAAGGGGAATGCCAGTAAATACTAATTTCAATGGTGAGTGTTAATTTATTTGTTTCTTCTTGCTAACCACAAGAATGTTCTCTTTTTTTAAGATGGCGTCAACACTTTCCGCGCCTACTGTATACTTATACTAACGTATATTACACTTTTACTACACTTATACTACACTTACATTATACTTATACTAACTTATATTACACTTACACTAACCTTAGAATTACAGCATTACATTTGTACATGGGTTTTATTCGCCCTTGTGTGGAGTACAACTCTCATGTGTGGGGAGGCTCCCCACATGCTGCTCTTCTCAATAGGGTGGAGTCAATGGCTTTTCGTCTCATTAACTCTCCTCCTCTTACTGATTCCCTTCAACCTTTGTCTCTTCGCCACACTGTTGCTTCTTTATCTCTTTTCTATCGCTACTTCAACGGTCACTGTTCCACTGAGCTATCTGCATTCATCCCTCCACCTCTACGACGGACACGTAACACCCGTCTAGCAACAAACTCTCATCCCTTTTCTGTCCAACTCTCTAATGCATGAGTTCACTGTTACTCCCAGTCCTTCATTTATGGAACTTGTCAACTCTGGAACTGTCTTCCTCTGTCTGAATTCCCTACTTCCTATGATCTCCAGTCTTTCAAACACAGTGTGTCCATGCATGTCGAAATGAATGGATCTTGAATTTGGCTCTCTTTCATATTGTTTTTGTTTTTTCTTGGAAGGAGCAGTATACGGGCCCATGGCATTTGGTTCCTTCTTACTTGCATTTAAAAAAAAAAAAAACACCAGATGATCACTTTCACCAAAGGGGCATTGGTAGGTTATGTTCCTCCTTTCATTTGGGTCTTTTGTGAATCCTTCCCTTATTTCTGCCACTTCCATCTCAGTCACCAGTTGATCACTTTTACCAAAGGGGCATTGGTAGGTTATGTTCCTCACATCATTTGGGTCCTTTGTGAATACTAAGTTGAGCCTTGATGGTTCATCGTCACCCCTAATGCTTGTATTTGCTTTAATTAATTGGGTTAACATGTTTTCCATCACCAGTTCCATGAATTTATTTCCCCATTATTCCTCATTATTCCCAGCATCCATACTTTCCCTATCAACTTCTCTACACTTAAAATCTCCCATTATGATTATTATTCTGTTTCTTCATTCAATGAACATCTTTAATTTAATGATGGATTCTCATATTAACAGTTCGTAATCTTTTGTCCATGTCCTAGTTTTGGGGGGCATATAAAATACTTTTACATCTATATTTTTCTCCATATCTGTCCTGTATTTCAATTCCCAATAGTTCAGCCATGTTATTTTCAGTTTCTATATACAGTACAGTATTTTCCTCTTAGGTCATTACCGGTTAAAATCATTATACCTCCCCCAATCTTGCATTCTCTATCCTTCCTCCGTATGTTATAATTGTTCCATCCAAATAATTTTATATTAACATCTCGGGGCAATTTAGTCTCCACCAAGCAAACAATTTCAGGTTTATTTTCATTTGTATAGTCTCCAGTTTCCCCATTCTTAGATATTAAGCCATCTACATTACTGTACATGATACTTAGATTTATTGCACTGTTTTTGTCTTTACTCATTCTTCTCTTTTTCATATTCATATCCATTCCCCTTGTTTCCTTCACTTCTAGTTCCTCACATACCACTTCCTTACTTTCATATCTATCACTCTCAAAAAAAAAGTTTTACATTCCTCCTCTGTCCTCCTGTCATTTTTTTCCTTTACTTGTTCCTTCAAAGATTTTAAAACTTCTCTTTCTTCTTCATTCAAATCTTTCCTTACTACAATATTTTCCATCCCTGCCTCTTTACTTAGTTTCCAGGTCATTGTAAGTATATAATTTACTACACTTTCCGATGGGAGCTTAACTCTCATTGGTCTTACTTCCCTTTTCTTATATGGCCTTATCCTCCTTACTTCCTCAGTTTCTTTTTCCCACTTGTTTCCTTCGGGATCAATCTTCCCCAGTATTTTTCTTACTTGATTCAAGTCTCTCTCGAGTCTCACAGACCTAACCTTTTCTTCCTCCTCGCTGTTCCCAAATATTACTACACATCTGTTTGTTTCTATAGTTTCTCCCACTATATTCACTTTTTTCTTCAATATTTTCACTACATTTTCTTCCATTTTTTCTTGTTCATTTTCCTTTCTTCCTGAATGATTTCCCTTAAGCTAACTATTTCTTTCTGCTCTTCTTCCACATGTGCCCACTTTGTTTTTGCTCTCTTCTAGTTTTTTCCTTAATTCGATATTTTCTCATTTCAAATCCTTGATCTCCTGGTTCACAGACTCATTGGCCTGTATCAGACTCTGTATAGTGTTTTTATTATTTCCAGGCATGTTTCTTGATATTAGATCCTCCACTTTCTTTTATAGTTCACTAATTCTCACAATCAATGTTTTAAGTTGATCCATAACATTTATTTTGTTATCAAATCCTGGAAATTCGGGTTCCTCGATGTTTACATTGTCAGCCATGTTTGAGGTTGGTTACAGTACTTAACAAAAACAGCTGTTACTGATAATCCTAGAAACATTCATGTATACTCAACTGACAACAGCTCTTTACATTTTTGGTAGACTATATTAACTTAAAATACAGTAATCCCTCTATTATTTGGACGTCCAGTACTCGGATATACTCACTTTTCGGATATTGTGGGCTGCCCAACCCCCAAAATGCAACAAAATTTGAAAAAAATTGATCAATTTTTGATTTTTTGGGACTGCGTCAGTTTGAATTTCCCGCGTGCACCGATCCCTTCAGTTTACACTCGTGGCGCCACTATCGGTCGCCATTACCCACTCTCCTTCTCCCTCGTGAACAACTCCGAAAATGGCGGCCGAAGTGATTGCTTTTGTGGTGATACCCTACCTCCTGCAGTGCTTGATACTGCTCTTCACCTTCTTCATCATGTGTGTGATGATGGCCCCACCTCCTGAGAAGAGGAAGAAAGTGGTTCTGACTCTGGAGAAGAAGAGGCAGATATTGGACAAGGTGGACGCCGGCTGGTCAACAGGGCGCATCTTACGTGAGTTTAACCTCCCTCGCTCCACCTTGTTTGATATCAAGAAGTCCTGAAACAAACTACAGCAGTACACGGCTGATTTCGCATCGAAGACCAGACGAAACGTGCAGAGGAAGGTGATGTTTACTCCTAAGTATGCAGACATCGACCGCTCCACGTTGATTTGGTAGCGACAACAACGTGCTGCTGGTGTGTTGGTACGTGGAACGGAGCTGAAAGCTGCTGCTGAAAAGTTCGCAAGGCTACACGACGCCCCACACTTCAGGGCATCTGAAGGTTGGCTCTTCGCGTTCAAGTTACGACACGGACTTACCAACCGTAAGACCCATGGTGAAGCTCTGGACGCTAACGATGAAGGAGTAGAACAGTTTCGGCAGAAGGTGAAGGGCTTGATTGATAGGGAGGGCCTCACTCTCGGTCAAGTTTACAACGCTGACGAAACTGGCCTATTTTATCATTCAATACCCACAAACACTCTCGCTGAGGAGACAGAGAAGCGTTTACCTGGCCCCAAGCTCTCGAAGCAATGTGTGTCTGCTTTGTGCTGTGCCAATGCTAATGGCATGCATATGCTCAAGCCCGTTATTGTAGGCCGTGCAAAGCAGCCTAGGTGCCTTCGTGGGTTAATGAATGCCCTTCCTGTCGTGTGGTATCATTCTCTGAAGGCTTGGTTCACAACCAAAATCTTCAAAAATTGGTTCCACCAACACTTTGCTAAGGTGGTCATTCGTTATCAGACGGAGACACTGAAAATCCGACGAGACCAGGTAAAGGCCCTCCTGATTCTTGACAATGCACCTGCGCACCTGTCAGACAAGGAGTTGGTGGCAGAGAATGGTCGCATCAGGTGTCTGTTTTTGCCACCTAATACAGCTGCTCTCATCAAACCAATGGACCAGGGAGTGATTGTGGCAACAAAGAGGCTATACCGTCGGAAGTTTTTGGACGAGGTGATGGTTGTGTACGAGGACGAGGACGATCGCAGGGAAGGACGTGACATGCGAGGACAAAAAGCACTCGAAAACATTCGCCGATACACCCTCAAGTCTGCCATCTTCAACTGGGCAAATGCATGGAAGGAAGTCTCTGTCAAGACTTTAGAAAATGGTTGGTCTCGCCTGCTTCATGGAAGTGACGTGGTGCACGATTTTCTGGGTTTTGACGTGGATGACTTTCATGCAAGGCTTTGTATGGGTGGAGACGATGAGGATGTTGACGAAGTGCGCGAGTGGTTGGATGACGATGAGGGTGATCCTGGGTATCAGATCATGTCTGATACCAAGATCGCATCTACTGTTGCTGGTCCTAGTACCCAGCAGGAAGATTCTGACGAGGACAGCGACGATGATGCGGACTCCTCACAGCTTGCAACTACCCCAGCGATCCCCAGGCTGAGCACAATCCGGCACTATGTGGAGTTCGTCCTTGACTACCTAGAACACCCGGACTGCAACAGAGAGATGGGGTCATTGGAATTGGCGAGTGAAGTGCGAGGTTTCAGGCAACGCATCATTAATCGTCAAAATCGTCGTCCTCTGCGTCAATCAACCATTGATAGTTTTTTCAGGCCAGTCAACCCTGCCGTCGTCCACTCTCGCTCCACACCATCATCTCAAGAAGACAGGCCTTCTAGCTCCGAGCCACAGCCCAGCACATCAGGCACGGGTTAATCACCACTGGATGTTAGTTTGCGTCTATCTTCGGAGTCCTCTGTAGTGGATAGTGTATCACCACGTCGCACCAAGATGCCCCTACGCCGCCTTCGTCTGTTCATCTCGGACTCTGACAGTGACTAAATTCTCCATGGATCGTCACTAGACCACTCGGGAATCTACTGTTGTGTACAGTGCAGTGAAGTGATGTTATTCCAGTTATAAAAAAAAAACCTTGTGGAAAGTGTTGGTGATAAGTGCTGGTGATTCTCATGTGGAAAGGTGTGTCAGGTGCAACGTCTTCCTGTTAGAGTCTGAGATGATAGAGTGGGTTATTACATCAGGACGGCCGCTTTTTGTTCGTAAGTACCCTAACTTCATGCCTAACCTGTTTTCATCATGCTGTACATGTGTTAAAAAATTACCGAAAATGTTTATCATAATTTCCTGCTTCCTGTTTAATTTTTCCATGCATGGTTCTTAAGTAAAACAGCTAGAAAAAAGGTGGAAGCAGTTAATTTCATGTCTGGTCCTAACCTAACCTAACCTATGGTTACCATAAAGATTTTCATGCCTAACCTGTTTTCATCATGCTGTACATGTGTTAAAAAATTACCCAAAATGTTTATCATAATTTCCTGCTTGCTATTTAATTTTTCCATGCATGGTTCTTAAGTAAAACAGCTAGGAAAAAGGTTGAAGCAGTTAATTTCATGTCCGGTCCTAACCTATGGTTACCATAAAGATTTTCATGCCTAATCTGTTTTCATCATGCTGTACGTGTGTTAAAAAATTACCCAAAATGTTAATCATAATTTCCTGCATGCTATTTAATTTTTCCATGCATGGTTCTTAAGTAAAACAGCTAGAAAAAAGGTTGAAGCAGTTAATTTCATGTCCGGTCCTAACCTAACCTAACCTATGATTACCATAAAGATTTTCATGCCTAACCTGTTTTCATCATGCTGTACATGTGTTAAAAAATTACCCTAAATATTAATCATAATTTCCTGCTTCCTATTTAATTTTTCCCATGCATGGTTCTTAAGTAAAACAGCTAGAAAAAAGGTTGGAGCAGTGAATTTCATGTCCGGTCCTAACCTAACCTAACCTAACATTGTGTTAATCATAATTTCCTGCTTTTAATTTAATTCTTTCATGCATGGTTATTAAGTGCACCAGCTATGAAAAAGGTTGAAGCAGTGAATTTCATGTCCGGTCATAACCTAACCTAACCTAAAGTAACCTAACCTAACCTAACCTAACTATTTTTCTGGTAGCAATTAACATCATTTACTGTATTTGATGCTTTGTTTCCAATAATTTAGTGCATAAAATGTGAGAAAAGATTATTTCCATGTCAGATACTTACTTATACTTTGCTGGCAAGTTCTGAGCTCCTATGACTCACTCATCTCTAAATCATCATTTTTTGGTTAAAATTCAATAAATTCATGCTATGTGTGCATTATTTATGTGAAAAGGGACCTATATAAGTGCTATACATATCCAATAGGGAGGTAGGAAGGTAGTTTTCTGATTTAGGTTAGGTTAGGTTAGGGTCATGAAAAACCGGTGCTGGAGCTTCAGGACCAATATCCGGACAAAACCAATATTCGGACATGCCTTTGGCTCTATTACGTCGGATATTGGAGGGATTACTTTTAAACATTCAACAAGACTAAAGAAAACAGGACAGCATACAGTAAGACCTCACTATAACGGACTAATTGGGGCTCAGGCCAGTCCGAAATATG
>JAGKTI010011653.1:0-25996 GCA_018397915.1 Birgus latro | reverse complement strand
CCTTCCTAAAACCTCCCTGTTCTTCTCCAACAAATCCTCTTCCCTTCATAAAACCTCCCTGTTTTTCTCCAACAAATCCTCTTCCCCTCCTAAAACCTCCCTGTTCTTCTCCAACAAATCCTCTTCCCTTCCTAAAACCTCCCCATTCTTCTCCAACAAATCCTCTTCCCTTCCTAGAACCTCTCTGTTTTTCTCCAGCTGAATAGGGGGGTTGCCAGAGATCAAGCAGGAAGGAGAGCCGCCATAAGGTGACCAAGGCCGATGCTTGCATATATTTTGGAGCCTTTATAAACAAAACAAAAGAAGTCCTAATGTTACAGTCACAGTACAGACAGTTGTTCAGTGTAATCTGAATAAAAGACTTCTTGGGAATATCCATTGTACCTAGGTGAAGTGACCACTCTCTTGTACAAGTATACCCCGGTTTAACAATGCAATTGGTTAGGTAAAACCCCTTCGTTAGGCAGGGTATCGTATATCGAGGTAGATTTAGCATGTAAAGTAAAGGGATGCATTTTTCAGCCTTGGGTTTCCCCCACAACCCAGCCCAAAACCCACCCAAATGAGCCCATAAACAAGTTTAAAGCCAATTGAAATGGCCCAACTGCTGTAAAAGAAGCAAACCTAAGCCTAACACCAGTAAATAAGTCACTAAAACCAACAAATAAAATCTGAGTCATCATATATGTCTGGAAAAAATCAAGCTTAGTAAACTGTACCCCAAAATGACAATGTTCACTCCACCTATGGCTAAAAGAGATTAATCTTTGTCTGAAAACAGTTTATAAATCAACCCTAACACACAATTTTTGAAAAAAAAAAAAAAAAATCATCGTTTAACCGGGGTTTGACCATCGTTAGGCAGGGTGTGTTGTATTTCTACCCCAATTGTCAAGCTGGGGTATCGCATCTAGGGGCATCATATATCGAGGTATACCTGTAGTCTCCTGGGTTTGTGTCCAAATTAGCTTGGAGGATAACAACAACAGCAACAACAGTAAAATCTTTTCTTCATTCATTGATTTTTAATAATTTACGAGTACTAGTGAATATTCTTGGAAAAAATGGCACATGTCAGATCAGGAGTGTAGGGGCTCAAGAACAGGCTGCTCAACTTAGATGCAGAAAGTGAGAATGCCAGTCAGGTACTCACTTTTGACTGCAGTACAAGGACAGTAAACCCCAATGACCCCACAGATTGTACCTGTATGGACAGCATCTGGTTGGAATGCCTTAAGTCACATATGACCATTTATGCACAAAAGTATTCGTGAGTAATGGGGCTAAAGCTTTTCATCGTCACACAGCCTGATGACCCATCCTTGATTTCACTGCATTCACTTCATGCATCAGAGAACTGTCCCATTAACCACTTAACTGTGGGCTGTCACTTTCGTGACGCTAGGTGGCGATGGCTGTCAGTTGGGTGCCTCTGTTTTCTTTTTAATTAGCCGGGACCTTCAAAATATAAATATACAGTATATAAAAAAATGTAGGAGATTCCTGAGTGCTATTTATATCAGTCAGGCTGGTTTGGGCCTATATTTTACAAAATAAAGTCAGAGCTCGAATTGCCACCGGCTGGAAGTACCAGGACCGCCTCACACAACCCCGCGGTTTATGGGTTAAGGAGAGAGTTGTAAACTATGGCAGGGAGGTTTAGTGTTATTAACATTTTTACTCTTATAAGCAAGTCAAAGGGGAGGTTTGGGTTAGCTTTCCACTGCTCAGGGAAGAACAGGTGTTAATCTTGATGAACCTGGCCTGGGAACCCTTTGCTTCTGGGTCATTAATGGGTTATGTGACAGATGGATACATGAATTTATTTCCCTTTGTTGAAATTTTGATAGTCTTTGTGGGTGCCGCTTGTATGATAGCTTATGTTTTAATTATTGTTGTTTCTGCAGCTTTTGAGTGGACTTAACCCCACTGCTCCAGAATTTGAGCCACGCGACTCGTTATGTGACCTCACTTCAGAGAATGGTCTTACAGCAGGTGAGTGGATGGTGTTGTTTGGCTATAGAGTGGAAACTCGTGGTCAGAGGTCCATTATATGATGTCTGAAGTCATAGGTATTTGGTTTAAGATGAGAACAGTGAGTATTTTTCAGTACAGTATAGAATTCAATATATGGATTAAACTCTCATCTTAAATGTCAGGACCAACTTGCCTAGCCCCAGGCTCCTACGCTCCACTGTGGGGCGACATAGGATTGGATGATGGATGGATGGATTAATGGTGTGTGAATGAAGTTTATGAAGTCACAAAAAATCAAGACTATAATAAAGAAATAGAAAATTGTGCTTCAGCAAACCCTGTTAAATTCTAATATATGTCCATTAGAATTTATTTTCAGTGATAATGACTAAGTTTGTGAAACGTCTTTAACCCCTTACCCTCGGGCTGTCACTTCCGTGACGCTCGTTACATAAGTACCATACCGCAGGGTGTCACTTCTGTGATCCAGGGATTTTCTAAATTTCCCGGGCTTTCAAGTGTGGTCTTGTATCATCTATCAGTACTGCCAGTGTGTAGCTATAGGCAGTGCTGCTAATACTGCTAGTAATCGCATCCAGTGTTACCAATTTAGCCATTTTTCTATGTTTCCCTCGCCTCCCCACCTCCCCTCCCTTGCCCTCTCTGCCACCTAGCTACAGCCTGGCTGCGTAACGCAACTCCAGGCCGGTTTTTTCCATTTGCTTTTTCCATTGAAATGTGCCCTATGCCCTATTCTTATACAAAAAAAATATATTAAAAGAGGGAAAAGGCTAATTGATACTGTCATTGGCCATGAAGTAGCTAATATATCACCTGGCAACACCCACATGCAGTTGGTCATTAATTTTCCCTGTTCATTACTCACTGAAATGTTCCTTATGACCTATTCTCATACTATAGAATATTAAAAAAAAAAGGGAAAAGGCTAAGTGATACTTCCATTATATGGAAGTATATTATCTAGATTACCTGCTATCTCTGCAGGAGGGGCACGTTGCGGTCCAGCCATCCCTACGGGTAAGGGGTTACTATCTGTCTATCTATCTATTTCCAGACGCCTTAATCCCATAAGGGGTGGCCACAAACAAATCGCCTCCAAGTCGCTCTGTCCCCCGCCATTTCACTGCCCTACTCCCAGCTCACACCCCCCTCTCTCATATACCTCTCCACTCCATCCCTCCATCTCATCCTTGGCCTCCCCCTCCCTCTTTAAGAGTTATTGATTTTAAACTGCAGTACTGTACTGTTTGCATTTATGGTACTTTAGAGAAGACAAACCATGTTGTTTCTCTCATATTGGCCTACAGAACAGACTCTTACATCTTTAGTATTTGTAACTAATCATCCTCGACATGCAGTTGCACAAGTATAAGATGTATTTGTTTTCAGTTCATTGACCAGAACCCTTCCTCTGCACAGTACTTTTACTTGTTTACCCACTAATTTGCATTTTGAGTGTTTCTGTTGTAATTCTTTCATCCAGAGGCATTGGAGAGGGATGCCTTTACACAGTAGCAACAATTTAATGGGCAAATCTAGTAATACAAATGTCCCTCAGCTCTCTCCCAGTTCATGATAGGAGGATCATGGACAACAAAAGAAGTTTTGGTTCAACCTGCACTCACCAGGTTCATATTCAAATGAGAGAAACCCAGTCAGTGTTGGTGTTATGACCCTGGGCTACTGTGGATGTGAACCAAATAAGCAGTGGGCTCAGGTTTTCCTTTCTTGTAGTTCACCTTTCCCCTTCTGGGGGATAGAGGGAATTGAAGTGTGTAACCAGGCAGTGGATATACCCACTCATGGTGGTGTCATTTGGTGCAGACAGCCTAACTTCACATACTGCACCCATATCATCAGACATTCCTTCACACTGTACTGTCTTGGCTGTCATGTCACCAGCAGACCTAAGCATCTTTCTTTTCACACACCCTTAGTTTATCAGACTTCATACCATACACATTTGTGTACTTTTCTATAGATATGAATTAGTATAAGTGCTCTGTTTAATGCATTGTACAATAGAAGATAGGATCTCCATTGTTCAGGCAAACCCCAGTTTAACAATGCAGTTGGTTAAGTAAAAACCCTTCACTAGGCTTGATATTGTACGTTGGGAGCCGATTTAACTAAAGTATAGGGATATCGTATTTGAGCCTTGGGTTTCCCCCAACCAAGTCCTAAACCCACCCAAATGAGTCCAAAAACAAGTTTATAGGCAATCTAAATGGCCTAACAAATGTAAAAGAAGCTAACGTAAGTCTAAAACCAGTGCCTGTCTCGCTTTTACCCAGTCAAGGTCCCTGGAGAATGTGATCACCGATTTGTATTCAAACTCAGTAGAGAAGAAGTAGCAGCATTTTATACAGTCCCACCATCAGACAGTCTTGGGACAATTAAATAAACAACTGTTATGCAATATAATATGGCAGAATCATTCAAGGTGCGAATCGTGATGGAGAATCGTTGATGTTTTGATGGGGAGTTCTTTTGACAGGGAATGTGATTGATGGTGAGATTGGGATAGCCTTTTCAATGGCCCCTCTTTATGTCGTTTTAGTTACCGTTCTGGTTGCTGGGCTTCTTTATTATCTTCTCTCTTATTTTCTAACATTTATTTAGAAATTCCTTCTTATTTTCAAAGTGTTTTCCCTTGACCAGCCTGAATGGAAACATGATTTACCGATGTCACAGTTTTCATCATGTCAGTAGGTTAGATGTTCAGCGATCAAACATGAAGTATTGTGACGGAGAATTGTTGATATTTTAACAGGGAAATCTCTTGATGGGGATTGCAATCGATGATGCGATCAGGATAACCTTTTCAATGGCCCCTCTTCATGTCATTTTGGTTACCGGTCTGGTTGTTGATCTCCTGTACTCTCTTCTTCCATCATTTATTTAGAAAATCCTTTGTATTTTCAAAGCATTTTCCCTTGAACAGCCCAAACATACTGTATACCCGTGATTTATCGATGTCACAGTTTTGGTCAGGGCAGGATATATTTACTCTTTTAGGCTTTCATAATTATTGTATTAATATTTGTTTTAAATTATTATTATGTATTCCATGATAGGTTACATATTCAGTGGTCAAACATGAAATATTCTTTGTTGAGTTGCCTAGCTGTCCACAGCTCACACCGTTTTGTACCTCGTCTGATGGGCGAGAATCCGTACTCCATTTGACAGTGTTCACACACATATCTCAGTCTAAAAACAGGTTATAAATCAACCTAAACAAAATTTAAGTCTAAAATACCAAAGTCGGTTAACAAAAAACAATCAAAATCCATCATTAAAACAGGTCTTGGCCATCTTAGGCAGGGTAGGGTGGTATATCTACCCCCATCACTATTCTGATGTATCGCATCAAAGGGTGTTGTAGATTGGAGTTTGCCTGTAGTTGTAGTCCAGAAAGAAAGGAAGAAAGAAAGAAATTGGGGTTTGCCCATAGTTGTAGTCTCCGCATTTATACCATTGGAAGCAGTGCCTGTCATTACATAGCCTGGTTTTGGGTCACTCCCAGGTACACAGGCGAAGATGATCTGTATTATCCAGAATCCATGTTTGATAGGCAGATGTACATGGTGCTGTTGTTGAATAACTCCAGTCTGTCTGGCTGAGCAAATCCATCAATCACAGGCAAGCAACCTGCCATCCCATGCAGTGAACTGATGTTCCTGTGGGTAAACAGCACCTTCCCACAGTAAAATGTGGGGAGGAGTGTGGAGCTTTGGTTCCTAGATGGATGCCACATTTGGGCCTTTTCACCCAGTTAATTGGGGCATCATTGAAGACTCCACATCACTCAGTTATTTTGTTACATGGTTGCCAGCCAATGTTGTTAATGGTTTCCTAGGTTACTGAAAACCATTAGGCTTGTCAGTCTGTGCAAAGCCACCTGATGTGGAAAGAAGAGTAATAAAATTGACAGGAAAAATAATAGAAATAGCAAGAGAGGAGGGAAGACAGAAAAAGAGTGATAAAGATGAAGGAACAAGTTTATAGTTAACACTATATCAAGTGAGTGGATGATGTTCATCACCACCTGCCACCTAGATTTGTGTGTAATATAACACTATTCTGGGCTGATGATGCGCCCACACGTCATTTGTTGGCCAACCGATTCTGGGGCGATGATGCAGTGGTGCGTCCCCCCCTCAAATACTTGATACAACAGTTTTGTGAACACGCCAGACAAGCACAAGTATTTCGTTGGAAACTCATCCCCGGCCCAGGAATGGGATAGAAAAGTTACACAAGGCTGGCCCGGTATAGTGTTAAAGAACAAGAAAGGGGATGGGACCCTCAGAAGTAACACCAAATAATGTGTTACACCCATTGTTTATATAAATATTTGTAAATATGGTTTTATTTTGAAAACATTATGGCTGTTAAATGCTAACTGTGTAACATGTGTCATGCCATGAAACTCAGAAATGAGGTTGGTGACCAGAGGAATGAGTGAGATAAGCTGGGAAGTTAGTGGGTAGTGACTGGTACAGGAAAGTATATTTTGCAAAAGTAGGTGTTGTAAGATTGGTAGTTTGAGTGTAGTGAAGGTTTATTTGAAAATATCTTCCAAGAATGAAACTGTAAGGGGAAGTAAAGAAGTGGGAATGAGGGGCAAGAGAAATGGGTGGGATGAGCTGGAATTGTTATGGGGATGGGGAGGGGCCATGAGAGTGTAGCCCATGAAAATGGGTGTTGTAGAAATAATGGTTGGAGTACAGTATAGATTTTACAAGTTTCATCCAAGTGTAGTGGAGATTTTATAAGTTTTATCCAGTAGGATCATGATAGGTTTGTGTGCCTTTCGTTTACCTGGCATCTTGTGATGCAGATAATTCTCTTACAAATGAAAATTGGTGCTTTTGATTATGATAATGTTGACATAGGCTTGCCCTTGGTGACAGTTGCAGGATCAGAGTATTGCTGGAGGTAGTGCAGATTACTTATAGACAACCGTCATTCCTGACATACAATATTATGTTTTATTGACACCCATTTTCTTTTTTCCATTGCACCCTGCTGACTCATTGCATCAGTACCAGGACCCATTGTGTTTCCACAGCCACAGTACTTTAGGATCAAGAAGAATGGCTGTATGTGCCACTTCACTACAATGCTGTTGCTGGACAGCTTTATTAGCTTGGAAGAAACTTTGTGAACTGTAGAGTTTGGTATACAGTATCATTCATTAACCCCTTTACAAGTCAGTGACTCCCACGTTGAATAAACTCTACCGGAAGTAGACTGTTGCACCAATTGAGCAGGACAGTACTCCCAAGGTGGATGGACAGCTGATGATGGAGAGCTGTAGCTCCCATTTCATCAGCCCTCAGGATTAGCTCCTGACCATCCCCCTTTGCTGAACTTTTTCAGTGTTTCAGTAACAGAGAGAGTAGGCCAGCATGCTCTCCAGTACAAGTTCCTCTAACTGTCAACACTAAACTACATGCACATTACACACTCCACTTTCTATTCAAAATTTTACTAAAAATGACAACCCATTCACCAAGCCTGGGAGTCCCCAAGGGGGAGAGGGGACCGTTAAAGCTGCCACCATCTTCCTTTTTCCTGCTGACAACCAGGCAGTATGCTTGGAACCACTGTCTGATTCACTTCTTCTTCTGTTCTGCAACATTCATGCCCTTTCCTGTAACTTTCTCTCAGTTGAACATCACCTCTCTTCCTTGAAACCTCACCTTCTCTTCCTCACAGACCTCACAGACTCAGCTGTCTGAGGCAACTGATAGCAAACCCTTCTTTGTATTCAAAACCAAAGGCTGCCGTTATGTATATGTACGCAACAACAAATCTTGCTCTCGTGTTCCTGAACTTGAATCTTCAGAATTCTCTTCTCTCTGGCTTTGGCTATCTTGTCATTCTGTGTCTAAATTTATCTGTGCTGTTTACTTATCCCATAATTCTACGACTATGAAAAATTGTTTGACTATCTTGCTTCCAAGATGGAACACATCCTTTCAATTTCTCCTTTCTCTGAAATCTCAATTCTAGGCAATTTCACTGCCCACTACCTCCTTTGGCTCTCCTCTTCCTTCACTGATCCACCTGGTGAACAAACCTATATCTTTTGTCTCCTTGATGACCTAGAACAGCTTGTACAGCACCCTACCCATATCTCTGACTGTCTTGGAGAGAGTTCCAGCATACTTGACCTCTTCTTTACAACTAATCCTTCTGCTTACACTGTTAATCTTTCCTTTCCATTGGGTTTCTCTGATCACAACCTTATCGCCTTAACCCATCCTATCACTCCAGTAAGGTCTTTAGATCCTTCCAAGGAGCAGCAGCTGTGGCACTTTGAGGCTGCTGACTGGGAGGCCTGGCAGTACTTTGATTTTCACTGAAATGATTATTACTTCTATGACCTAGAGCCATCTGAGTGTGCCTTGCGTATTACGGAGATTATTCTCTTGGGCATGGAAGCATACATTCCTTTCAGATATCCTGTGACTGATGCAAACAAACCTTGTTTTATTCACGCTTGTTCTAATGCTGTCCACGACATGGAGAAGGCCTACAGTAGGTACCAGAGCAGGCTCACCTCTGAAGCTCATCACTTTTATGTTTCTACCCAGAATTTTGCTAAGTTTGTTCTTCAGTGCTAGAAACAATTTTATTTGTACTAAATGCTCTGAACTTTCCAACTGAAATTCTTCCAGCTCCTTGTGGCACCTTGCCAGAAACCTAGCTTAACAACTTTACCACATCCTCCTTCCCCCCTCCTTTCCACTCTGATGACTCTGTAGCTGTTTTTTCTACTGATAAAACAGAACTCTTTTCTCAGACTTTCTCCTCCAATTCTACCTTAGATGATTCTAGTTCTGTTCCTCCATCATTTCCCCTCTCTGACTTCCTCATTGCTGACATTAAAATTTCTTCACTTCATGTATTTTCTGCCATCACTGGCCTCAATACTAACAAGGCATACGGGCCTGATGGGGACCCTCTTGTTGCCCTCAAGAACTGTGCTTCTGTGCTTACGCCCAGCCAAGGTAAGCTCTTTCGCCTCTGTCTGTCAACTTGTACCTTTCCTTCTTGCTGGAAGTTTGCTCTCATTCAGCCTGTCCCAAAGAAGGGTGACCATTTCCAACTATCGTCCAGTTGCCTTAACATCTTGTATTTCAAAAGTTTTTGAGTCTATCCTTACCGCAAAACTCAAAAAATAATAATAAAAAAAAAATAAGGCACCTTTCTAATCACATCCTTCTTTCATATTGTCAGTATGGGTTCCACCAGGGATGCTTCACTGGTGATCTCACCTACCTTCTAGACTCCTGGTCATCCTTCTTTTTGGGACTTTGGTGAAAGTTTTCCCATTGCACTTGACATCTCAAAGGCTTTCGACCAGGTCTTTTAATTTCCAAATTGCTGTCTTACGGTTTCTGTCCTTCTATATGTGCCTTCATTGCTAGCTTTTTTTCTGATCGTTGTTGTAGATGGCCACTGTTCTTCGAGAGCTGTCAGTAGCAGTGTCCCTCAGGGCTCTGTCCTATCACCAACTCTCTTCCTTGTATTAATCAATGACTTTCTAAGCTCTACATCTAACTCTATCCACTCACACGCTGATGACTACACCCTTCACTTTTCCATTCTCTTCCCATAGCGTCCTTCTCACCAGTTACTTCAGCAGACAAGGGGTGAGGCTAAAGCACACCTAATGTCTGACTTGGCCCATATCTGTGATTGAGATACAGTAAACCCTTCATAAGCCGAACTTTTAGAAGCCGGAATCTTCAGTTAGCCGAACTCAGGCCGAGACCACGTATGAAAGTAGGCCGAAATACGAAAGTAGGGGGAGAAATGGTGCCAAGCGGACACGTGGCGCCAGTCTGCTGCTTGCTTTTGGAGACGGTAGTTGTGCCATTCTTACTGTCATTTAGTGCTGAACAGTGCTTTCCTTTTGCCTTCTGCCTTGCCATAGAAGGTTCATAGCTTAAAAGAAGTGATACTGGCACCTCTAGTCGTAAAGGAATGAAGCTAAAAAAAAAAAATGTGCGCGTGTGACAGTGTAGTGATCATGATTAAAGTTCAGTACTATTATTACTGAAAGTGTTACATTGCGGTCTATTACAGTGATTACATTTAAGTTTAGTTCTTAATATAGAGTGAAATAAATACTGGGTACTGTTTAGAATTTACGTTAAAGTATGAACTAACCCACCTCCACCAACTCCGTCTGCAAAACAAAACAAACTGCCGAACTTCGAAGAATCTACTGCTTTTAACGAAAGATGTTACATTGCAGTCTATTACAGTGATTACATTTAAGTTTAGTTCTTAATATAGAGTGAAATAAATACTGGGTACTGTTTAGAATTTACGTTACAGTATGAACTCGACCACCTCCACCACATCCGTCTCCAAAACAAAACAAAAACTGCCAAAGAATCTACTGCTTCTAACGAAAGGTGTTACACTGCAGTCTATTATAGTGATTACATTTAAGTTTAGTTCTTAATATAGAGTGAAATAAAAACTGGGTACTTTTTAGAATTTACGTTCAAGTGTGAGTTAAACCACCTCCACCACCTCCGTCTCCAAAACAAAACAAACTGCAGACGATCTTCTGCCTCTGACGAAAGGCAAATTATGTGCTCTGAATTCTTTCTTTTTTGTCTTTCTTTATTAATTTATACACTGTATATGCTCCTTTACTTTAGTGTTAAGAAGACAAGTAATAAGTATTGTTATTGCAATTTGGGGGTGTGAAAATCCATCTCCAACCCACGTTACTGACAGTCGGTGCTGCCTCTGTGAATGATTTTCTACCAATTAACCACTTCAGTACTGTGACATCTATTTCTACTTTATTTACGCTTCCTCCAGCCGATTTTATGGCACTCAGGACTGGATTCACATACTGAAGGGGCTAACGAAGGCTGTACCAACCCCGTGCACCTCCACAGATCCAACCTACACTGACTAAAATTGTCTGGTGGCAGCAAGAACAAAATGAAAATACACCCAGCACTGAAAGGGTTAAATGTATATTAAATGCACTATATTGTTTTTTGTCATAACTAATTTATTTATATATGCTTCTTTAATGTAGTGTTGAAAGGACAAGTAATAATTATTGTCTTAGCAATTTTGGGGGGTGAAAATTCGGTAATTTAGCAATTTTGGGGGGTGAAATTTCGGTAAGCCGGAAAAATCGGTAATTCGAACTAGGGTAGAGCCCCATATAGTTCGGCTTATGAAGGGTTTACTGTAAAAGTAATCTTGATTTTAATGCATCAAAAACTCAGTTCATACATTTTTCAACCTGGGAAAGTCTTCCACGGGAGTATCCTCTAGTTTTTAACAGTATCCAGCTCAGTCGTTTCGTTTAGTTTTTGAAGGCTCCAACTTGCTTGCATGCGTTGGCCTTGGTCACCTAATGGTGGCTCTCCATGCTGCTCGATCTTTGGCAGCCTCCCTGTTGAGTCCCTTAACCCTTAAGTCACACTTAATGACCTCGTCCCATGTCTTTCTCGGTCTGCCCCAACCAACCCCTCCCCCAATGTTAACACCTCTCACCCTCTGTACCCAATTATCATCCCCCATCCTCTCCACATGTCCAAACCACCTCAGCCTACCGCTCCTCATCACAACACCATTACACTCCAGTCCCTTCCTACCTCTCGACTCTTCCATCGTAAACCCAGCCCCCTCAGGCCTTGCATGCAGGGACGCACTGCACATCCACCTAATCATTGTCATTTCTGTACGTTTAAACCTGCGAATATCCTCTTCCTTTACTGCCCAGGTCTCACAACCATACAGCATCACATTCTTAACCCTTTCGCGCACGGTACCGCGATTCGCGTTACATATGATGGGTTGTGCCCATGCACACGGTTGCAAATCGCGTTTTAAAGCGAAAAAAATTAACCAAAAGTAAAGTTTTTGGCCGAT
Source organism: Birgus latro (assembly GCA_018397915.1). Classification (NCBI taxonomy): domain Eukaryota; kingdom Metazoa; phylum Arthropoda; class Malacostraca; order Decapoda; family Coenobitidae; genus Birgus; species Birgus latro. Next base: position 14,068 of record JAGKTI010011653.1, on the reverse strand, counting down.
TTGCGTGAAATTTGGGTGCATTCTAGCGGCCGCGCATCTCTTCCGAGCCAAGACATTGGCCACACTGTCAGGGGTGTAGGGGTGGTGTCCGGAGCTAGGCAGAGCAGTATCTGACAAGCAGGCAAGCCGCGAGGTCGCGCGAGTGTGTGTCCCTTTAAATCTTACTAATTCTCCCTCCTCCTGCCCGAGGCAAAGCCCCTGTTAGACTCAGTGTTATAATAGATTATTTGTGAGCATATTTTGACATGATTATGTTGGTGGAACATAGATATATAACTAGAGAAGCACTGGTGTTCATTATCAGCCGTTAGGCCTACCTGCGAGAAAGGGCTCACTGTGGCGGGTTTACACCACTCTTGCCTCCCTCACACCTCCTGACAGACGAGCGCTGTGGTAGATATACGTATGTAAAAGTGAAGCCTTGACTGTATATTTGTGTGAAATGTATATAGTGGCTTGCTTATTGGAAAAGTACACGTAAGAGCCTTTACATACGGTAATAGTCATTGACTTGAAAGGGGCAAGTGTTATCTGTTAAGCCATAGTCGGGAAGGGAGTATTAGAGGTGGTTTTTAGGAATGGAATTTGTTACTTTTGTTATAAATGCATATGAACTGGTGTGAAAATATGTGAAACATGCTGCCTGTGTTCAGGAACGAGCTTGGTGTGTGCCATAGATTGAGTTGCGTTGTACTCTCGAGAGATCGTCACACACACACACACACACACACACACACACACACACACACACACACACACTACATAACTCCTCTTCTTCAACCCCCACAAGGTCCTGCCAGCAACTCAACACCCCTGGAGGAAGTGAGTTTTCAGAAGTTTTTTTTATTTGTATGTATTTACCTGCTACAATACCTCTATATTCTTCACTTCTTTTTTTTCCCCAGAAAGTACAGCTTCATTATCAGTAACTATGGCAAAGACTAGAGGTGATGTTGACATTCTTATAGCAATATAAAAAGTGAAACCCTCGTACATTTTACAGATAGACTTTGAATAAGACAAAATAAAACCACTAGCAAGCGACAATATTTAGGTGTGGGTGAGACAGGAATAAATGAGAGTGAACCTTAAGGTATGTTCTTCTTTTCGGTCCAGGTAATAGTCGCGTTGATGTTTTGACAACATCATGAGGAAGAATATAACAGTAAACATCAGTACTTGAAATGAAATAAAAAGGGAAAGACATGGGAAGCTAAGTTTTTAGGGTACATGCACGCGAAGTGAGTGTTTATTTCTTGCTGTCACTGCTCGGAGAAGTATTCTTCCTTTGACCTCCGTTTGCTCGATAACTATTGGGCTAATCGATTTCCTGTAAGGACCATGATAAAGATCAGTGAATTCTACGTATGATTAAAACATACCTATGTAATTTATATAATGAAAAGTCCTTGCTACATAGGCGGAATTATAACGGTTTTTGTCCGTCCAAGAGGAAAGTGCACCGCGGCCGCGAGTACCCTGTAGTTTTGTGCGATTTACTTGGGAACTATGAGGCGTATCAAAATAAACCGGTTATCAGGAGAAAGCTCATGAAATTCTACATAAGATTATGTAATAAAAACATGAGGTGGGCGAGAAAACTTCTGAGCTAGAGGTCCCTGAAAAAAAAAAAAAATTAAATGGCTTTTAGTTTTTGGCTATTTTTCTCGAAACCTACAAATCACATCACAACCCGACAAACCTCAATTGAAAGCTAATGAAATTCTCTATCAAAACTTCTAATAACATTTTTCTGTATGATGAAAAACATTCGAGCGCCTATGTTGGGAAGTGAGATGCATGTTCCGAAATGTTTATTCACGGTGGCCTAATGTACTTTTATTCGTTTTTTTTTTTTCCTGTCAGCTAAAACAAACATCGGTGAATAAGACGATGTAGGTTTCATGGCAATATTTTGAGGTTTGGGTGGCGAAAATGAGGCGAGAATATGTGAAATTTGCGTCACGCGGGCTGCCACTGAAGCGCGGCGGGGAATAAAATCCTGAGCCATGAAACTTATTAAAACTTACCGTGCGCGAAAGGGTTAACACATGCTGCATACAAAGACCCCTTAGCATGTAAGGAGAGTCCTCTCAATGTCAGGAGAGGCAACAGCTCCCTGAACTTCTTCCAACCACTTCTCACCCTAACAACCGAGCTAGCTCCAGCCCCACGTCTGGCACATAACATGTCTTCCAAATAACAAAACTCTTCCACACACTCCTAACAATCTCCACCTGCTCTCCCCGACATGCCGCACACATAAAATCAGCATTATCTCTCAGTCTACCCCTAATACCACTACATCTCTTGTGCACCCATTTATCACAAACACTACACAAGATGGAATTACTTCCCACACCCTTGTGGCAAACTTTACATGGCCACTCTCCCTCTCCTCTGATTGTACTGCTACCAACCCTAGATATCATCACTTTTGTTTTATCTGCATTTACCCTTAAGCCCTTGTGCCCCATGCCATCTCTCCACTTCTTAAATCTTTCCTCCGCCTCCTTTTCATTCTCTGCAGTCAATACCAAATCATCAGCATACAAAATCTCCCATGGAAGTCCATCTCTGAAGTCACGTGAGAGGGCTTCAAGGACCATGATAAACAACAAGGGACTCAAAACTGATCCCTGATGCACACCAGCATTCATGGAAAACTCATCACTCAAAACTCCATTCACTCTTACCTGGGTGCGAGCACCCACATACATGGCCATAACCACCCTAACCAGCCACTCTTCCAACCCTAGCTTTCTCATTGCCCACTTCACCATCTCTTTAGGGACTGTCAAAGGCCTTTTCCAAATCAAAAACAAAATACAGTTCCCTTTTTTTTCCAATATATTTTTCCTGAAGCTGTTGAACAATGAATATGGCATCAGTGGTTCCCCTGCCTGGCATAAACCGAAACATCCCTCACAATATTTGTGGAACGAATTTGAAAATCAGACTTCCAAGGGGCATACAGCGGTCTCCCCCCCCCCATCAAGCTGCTTAAGAGGCCTATAGCAGTTTATGAGTTAAACATATTTTGGGTTTCATTCTCAGGATTTTTATTGGAAAGATCATAGTACCTCTCATACAAAATCTGCTTCCAAAAGATTAGGTGTGATAAGCTGACTCCGTACCTACTTTACCCCTGCACAGTTGTTGACTTTATACACTGATATTATTTGCCGCTGTGTAAATTACAACTCTCACTTGTGGGGAGGCTCCCCATATACAGTTCTTCTAAACAAGGTGTAGTCAAAGGCTTTTCATCTCATTAACTCTCCACCTCGTACTGGCTTCCTTCAACTTCTGTCTCTTTGCCATGCTGTTGCACATTTTTTTTTTTTTTTTTTTTTTTTTTTTTTTTTTTTTTTTTTTTTTTGGTGCAATGGGCACTGCTCCTCTGAACTGTCTGCTTGGATCCCTCCACCACTACGTCAGGCACATAGCAGCAGTCTAGCAACAGTTTCTCATATGTCCAACTCTCTTTTGCAATAACTGTTACTCTCAATCCTTCATGTATGTAACAGGTCGACACTGGAACTGTCTTCCTCTTTCTCTGTATTTCCTTTTGCCTTTGATTTCCAGTCTTAAATGCAGTGTGTCCAGGGATCATGAACAAGTCTTGAATTTGGCTTTATGATATCTTGTGTGTGTTTTTTCTCGGAGAGAGCAGTCTTGCAGGCCCCTGGCCTTTGATTCCTTCTTTCTTGCATTAAAAAACTCTAGTGGCATTCTGCATAAAATGATAATTCGTCATCATAGTGAAAGTTAATATCATTGATGGCGTAATTCAGAGGATTCATCATCGTAGTGAAAGTTAATATCATTGATGGCATAGGTCCGGTCAGAAACCAGATTTCACCTCTGCCTTTCACATCTCTCTGATGGCTGATATTCCTAAGCTGAGGTAGGTTTTGTAAGCTTCTGTGTCCATAGATGATTTTTTTTAATTTGATGCATCAGAGAGGAAAGCGACAGACTTGTTGTGTTTGTGATGTAGACACTGGAATGGTAGGTCTGTTTGTGTATAAGTGCACAGTCGTCATGCTTCACTCAAATTATACTGGATGCAGTACTAATTGTAGGTACAGCTGTCAGGCTGTAGAATTCTGGGTGCCATAGGAATATTTGTAGCACCTCTTTCTCAGCAATTTGTTTTCATTTTGCATTCTTTTATCCTCTTGTATGTTATTGAGGTAATCTAGGTTAATACTTAAACTTTATAAACAGTATGAAAGGGAATATCAAAGTGTAATATGCAAAGAAATCATCATTACAAAAGTACTGTGAAGACTATGGTGCTTTATAGAATAGAGCCTGTAGTATTATTCTTTTACTGAATATCTGATTACTTCTTCATTCAGATGACGATGACGATAGTGATGATGATTTCTTGTGCATATTACACTTTGAATACGATGACTAAGATGATGATGATGACGATGACGATGGCGATGAAATAGATGACGAGGATGGAGAGGAGGAGGAAGAATTAAACCCGGATGATCTCTTTCAGTCAGATGAGGAGGAAGAACAGGTGAGTTGACAGGGAAGAAGAAGAGTTGATTGTTGTTGTTGTTGCTGATCCGGCAGATCAAGTAGACTTATTGACTGCAAAGCAACAGCCCCAGTGGTGTTTTCCCATGGTTCCCTACACCATTGATGTTATTTCCATTTCATATTGTGGCATGTGCAGTGTAGTGCTCCATTTAGTTTGTTATATTGTGTGGATATACTCTACAAAAAGGATACATGTCATTTGTGATTCCATTCAACCCAAATCTTAAGCTGGTGGTTGAAAAGGGCTGGATGATATTCTGATCTAAGCCTAGGTAATTGAGCTTGATCATATCTCTTTAATGACACATCCTATGGGTGAATGTCAGGAGGGAGGGCTTGTAATATAGCGCTCTGATTGAGGTGTTGTACAGTATTTACCTGAACTTGAAATGAGTTTGTAGGTGTTCCTTCTTTGCAGGAGTTGAAATCTCTGGAAGTGGGAAGTTGTTGTTGGTTTGAAAATGTTGATATGGTGATTGTTTTATGTGCATAGGCATGTTTTTTTTTTGACATGTAATGAGAAGAATGTTGGATATTGGAGAAGGCTGCTGCATAGAATGTTCTCTGTCTCATATCAAGTAGTCTCAGACAGGGAAGACTTATGTTTCAGAGTGTAAGCTGTGGGAGTGGTTTTGGTGTAGGCTATGGTGATGCATAGAGCATTCATCAATATGGTTTGCAGTGTGTTATATCATTTCGTTTTGTTTTGTTTTTGAAGGCTGCAACATGCATGCGTCGGCCTTGGTCACCTAATGGCGGCTCTCCACACTGCTCAATCCCTGGCAGCCTCCCTGTTCAGTCCCTTAACCCTTAAGTCACACTTAATGACCTCGTCCCATGTCTTTCTTGGTCTACCCCTCCCAACCCCTCCCCAAATATTAACACCTCTCACCCTCTGTACCCAATTATCATCCCCCATCCTCTCCACATGTCCAAACCACCTCAGCCTACCTCTCCTCGTCACAGCACCAATACACTCCAGTCCCATCCTACCTCTCAACTCCTCCATTGTAAACCCAGCCCCCCCAGGCCTTGCACGCAGGGACCCACTGCACATCCACCTAATCATTGTCATTTCTTTACTTTTAAACCTGCGAATATCCTCTTCCTTTATTGCCCAGGTCTCACTACCATACAGCATCACACTCCTAACACATGCTGCATACAAAGACCCTGTAGCACGTAAGGAGAGTCCTCTCAATGTCAGGAGAGGCAACAGCTCCCTGAACTTCTTCCAACCACTTCTCACTCTAGCAACCGAGCTAACTCCAGCCCCACCTCCGGCACATAACATGTCTCCCAAATAACAAGACTCCTCCACACACTCAAGAGACTCACCTGCAAGTTCAACCCTCTCACGCCTAACAATCTCCACCTGTTCTCCCCGACACGCTCACACATGAAATCAGCATCATCTCGCAGTCTACCTCTAATACCACTACATCTCTTGTGCACCCATTTATCACGAACACTACACAAGATGGAATTACTTCCCACACCCTTATGGCAAACTGCACATCACTTTCCCTCTCCTCTGATTGTACCGCCACCAACCCTAGATATCATCGCTTTTGTTTTATCTGCATTTACCCTTAATCCCTTGTACCCCCATACCATCTCTCCACTTCTTAAATCTTTCCTCTGCCTCCTTTTCATTCTCTGCAATCAACACCAAACCATCAGCATACAACATCTCCCATGGGAGTCCATCTCTGAAGTCATGTGAGAGGGCTTCAAGCCCCATAATAAACAACAAGGGACTCAAAACTGACCCCTGATGCACACCAACATTCACGGGAAACTCATCACTCAAAGCTCCATTCACTCTTACCTGGGTGCGAGCACCCACATACATGGCCATAACCACCCTAACCAGCCACTTTTCCAACTCTAGCTTTCTCATTGCCCACTTCACCACGTCTCTAGGGACTCTGTCAAAGGCCTTTTCCAAATCAACAAAAACAAAATACAATTCCCTTTTCTTTCCAATATATTTTTCCTGAAGCTGTCGAACAATGAATATGGCATCAGTGGTCCCCCTGCCTGGCATAAACCCAAACTGTATCTCATCGATATTCACTCTTTCTCTAATCATACCTTCTAGAACTCTCTCCATTACTTTCATTATCTGATCTGAGAGCTTTATACCTCTGTAATTTCTCCTTTCCAGGGCATCACCCTTCCCTTTGTACACATTTACAATTACACTCTTCAGCCAATCATCTGGGACAGCACACTCATATATAATCATATTTATCAGGTCAGTGACTAAACTCACCCCAGTATCTCCTGAGGCCTTCAGCATTTCAGCAGTCAACCCAGACACACCTGCCGCCTTCCCCACCCGCGTCCTGCCTATTGCCTGACTCACAGTAGCAGCGTCAATCAAAGGCCAAGGGCCAAATACTGGATCAGCTGGCTCCAAACCTTCTCTATCCCAATCAAACTCCTCATTCAACAACCGGCTATAATGCTTTCTCCATGCATCTTTAATATCCTCACTGTTCACCACTAACCTTCCATCATCATTCTTCACACAGTGCTCACCTACAATGTCCCGATTATCCCTCTTCACCTGATTTGCCACCCTAAAAATCATATTTTTCCTTTCTCCATGATTTAGATTATCAAGTAAAAGTCTCTGTGACTCAGACTTCGCCCTGTATACCTCTCTTCTAGCCCTGCGCTTGGCAACCAAGTACTCCTCCCTGTTATCACCCTTCTTCCATTCCCGGAAAAGCCTTCTTTTCTCCTTAACTGCAGCTTTTACATCCTCATCCCACCACCAAGTTACTCTATGTCTTGGTGGGCATCTTGTCCAACCGCATATTGCATTGGTAACTCTCAAGAGGTTGTTCTTAAGGGCTCTATACTGTTCATTAATGCCTGTATCTACGGCTTCCTGTTCAGCCACCACTCTCCTCATCTCACTATAAAAGGCATCCCTTACTGACTGGTTTCCCAGCTTCCATACTTTCCTCCTAGGTACATATGTCCTCCTTCTCATCACTCGTTCCTTAAGCACCATGTCAGAAAACAACAGTTTGTGCTGCTGCACACACTCCTCGCTTCCTATAACTTTAACATCCCTCACTAATCTCCTATCAACCCTCCTGACCAGAAAATAATCTATCTGACTACTATTTCCCCCGGACTCGTACGTAATCAACCGGCTCATTCTTTTCCTAAAATGTGTGTTGCACACAATCATGTCCATAGCCTCCCCGAACTCGAGTATTCTTTCCCCTTCCGCATTCCTCGCACCATATGCACATCCTCCATGGACTCCTTCATAACCTTGAGCTGCTTCACTCACATGACCATTTAAATCCCCTCCCAGAACCACTACCTCATCATCACCCATACCACTTACTATATGTATTAAATCATCCCAAAATCTATCCTTCTCTGCGTCATCCAATCCTACCTGTGGAGCATATGTCGATATAACTGAAACAATCACCAGTCCGATCAAAATTTTCACTACTAATATCCTATCACTTACTCTCATAACATTCATGACATATTCCACCCATTTCTCTGCAACCAACACCCCCAGACCCCCATATCCGTCAGTTCCCCCCTGCCAAAACAACTTATAGTAGCAATCCTTCCCAACAATCTTTCTGGCTGATCCACCCCTGTACCGGACTTCCTGCAAACATGCCATATCCACCCACCTCCTACTGAATGCCTCAGCGACTTCCCCCACTCTTCCTCTCAAACTTCCCACATTCCACGAACCCACCCTAAACTCCCTGGGTGATTTGCTGTTCTCAGGCTTGCTTCGATGCTTGTATTTGTAGTTCATAGTCGGTAAGATAACGGGGGGTAAACATTCCAAAGGCCCGACCCATTGCACAGTCCCAGGTCCAGGCAATGGATCCTGGACCCCTAGCCCACCAGCTTACCAGTGGCTGTGGTAGTGGCCTCGGGGCACCCTGCCAGGACAGCTGCAGGGACACCCTCCAAGCGTGGCTTGGCACTGCAACTGCCCCGCCATTATACACCCACTGATAGGGCAGCCTCCTGGGGCGCTGCTCCCAGGTTCGGGCCCCTCTCTATTGAGCGGAAGCGGCAGCCTGGGAACCGCAATGCCCTGTACCCTCTAGCACAGGTTCGAGCCCCATCTCGATGATCCATGACCTATGCCGTAGGAACCCCACTCACGCCTCCCCCCAAAGTCTGCCACTAGGTAGCGGGGGCAAAGGTTTCTGGCCACATGCCCTTGCTGGCATCAGCCCCTGTAACGTAGTGGGATATGTTGTGTAATATGCAAAGCGCATGTGGTGTAGTGCATAGGATAGTTAGAGGAAATGTTTGGGGGAGTATGCTGGTCTACTCTTCATGTTACTGTCACACTGAAAAGGTCAGCAAAGGGGGATGGTTAGGTAGCTAGTGAAACAGGAGCTCCAGCTCTCCCTATCACCAGCATTCCCATTCCCCTAGGGAGTACTACCCTGTTCGGCCCGTGCTACAGCCTCCTCCTGAATAGTGAGTATTAAATAGGTTGGGAGCCTATGACAGGGAGGCATGGGACATAACTGATCCAATATATTACCCTGACACATCGCACGCATGAAATCACTGTTATATTGCAGTCTACCTCTAATGCCACTACATAGCTTATGCACCCACTTATCGCAAAGACTGCATAAGACGGAATTATGTCCCACGCCCTTGTGGCAAATTACACGTGGCCACTTTCCCTCTTCTGTGACGGTACTGCCACCAGCCCTAGATACCATCACTTCTGTTTTATCTGCATTTACTGTAAGCCCTTGTGCTGCATACCATCTCTTCACCTCCTAAATCTTTCCTCCACCTCCCTTTCATTTTCTGCAATCAACACTAAATCATCAGCATATAACATCTCCCTCGGGAGTCCATTTCTGAAGTCATTTGAGAGGGCTTCAAGTACCATGATAAATAACAAGGTTCTTAAGACTGACCCCTGATGCATGCCAAAATTCAAGGAAAACTCATCTCACAGATCTCCATTCACCCTTACCTGGGTGCAAGCACCCACATACTCATACATAGCCATAATCACCCTAACCAGCCATTTCTGAATCTCAAGCTTTCTAAATTGCCCACATCACTACCACCCTAGGGACTCTGTCAAAGGCCTTCTTCAGATCAACAAAAACAAAGTATAGATCGCTTTTCTTTCCAATATATTTTTCCTTAAGCTGTTGAACAGTGAATATGGCATCAGTCGTCCCTTTGTTTGCCATAAACCCAAATTACATCTTATCAATATAGTAAACCCTCAATATAACGAACCAGTTGGGGAGCGGGGATGGTCGTTATATTCAGAAGTTCGTCATATCCAATGGTTGTTATTAACTAACAGATAACCGACCCAAGGTCGCTATATCCATGGAGTCAGTTGGTTCTGTTTGCGCAACCACAACCTGCTCCATGAAGTTTCACATGGAGAATTCAATAGTTTATGTAGTTTTACAGTACATGTACAGTAAACACCATCCCGTGCAAAGTTTAGATATTCATACAATGCCTATAATGTAATATAGTACTGTTACAGTACACTTAACATTCCAGGGAGTGTCAGAAAGTGCCAAGAAGTGATGCTATAGTCACCACAGGAACAGGAGTGAGGCAGGGGGGGATTTCTGAAGAGGTTAGATGCTGGCATCACAACCTGTACATTAGATTACACCACACTGTACACACCAGAAATTTTTGTCTGTATCACTAGGGCACTATACTTGATTTTACGCTTAATAATATGAACTGAACACTTCAGAACAATACTTACACTTCAGTACAGTACTATTTACACCATATGTACACTTTACATGCCACATTATTCACTCAGTCATCTTCTGATTCTGCAAAAATCATTTCTGGTAGCTCTGGTATCACTTGTGTCAGGAAGGAAAGTGTGCTGGTGCTAGAAGCCAAACCGGGGAGGCTCACAGAGGGCATCGCAGACACACTCGAAGTCTCTGACACAGTACATTTCTTTTTTCCTGGAGGAGAAGCGACAGGCTTAAAGAAGTCTGATATTTTCTGCTGGACTTGGCTGACCTGGTTTCTCCTTATGTGGTCCAACCTAATCACTCTGAAGAGTTTGTAATTCTCCCCCAGAACACCAACAAGGTCCTCTGTGACGGCCAAGAGTGTGTCTGCAGCATCAGTGGCTGCAGAGTGGTATGGCCCACGTGGCCTCTCCTCTTCCTCCTCCGCAGGTGGTTCTGGGGTGGTGAGTTCCTGCACTATTTCCTCCTCTGTCTGGTGATGGTATCCAGGCAGACCACCATCCTCGTCCAGCCACTCTTCCACCCCTTCTGTAGGGATGGTGTCTTGGCCAGCTGTAGCCAACATTTTGGCAGCCTTTGGTGGCTTAGACCCCTCAAAATCTGGCTTGAGGATTTTCAGGAGGTTACACCACGCATTGCGGAGAGTTGTAACTGGCACTTTTCTCCAAGCCTCTGCCGAGTTCAAGATTGCATTCTTGATATTATACTTCTTAAAACTGTCTAGGGTTTTCTTTCCCCTTGTGTCCACATACTCCTCCTCCTCCATCCTATCCTCTGTCACCACTAAGCACTGGTCCAGGTAAATATTTCGATAATGCCTTTTTGCACTTTTTATCACCTCCTGGTCCATGGGCTGAAGTAGGGCAGTAGTGTATGGAGGTAAAAATGTTGCCCTTCCCATCCTTTGAACACAATTTTGTAGTGGAAGGGTGGGCTGGGGCATTGTCTAGGAGGAGCACAGCCTTGACATCCTCCTTACTGATGCCAAAGACGGCCTGGTGCTTCCGAATGGAGGGGTCAAAATTGCCATGGAACCAGGTGGTGATAATTTCTTGAGTAAACCAGGCGGAAGGGTTGCTGTGGTACTCAGTAGGAATCTTATCCATAATGTCTTTGAGAGCCCTGGGCTTCCTACTCTTGCCCACAATGACTGGTTTCAGGCGGTGGGACCTGTCGGCATTTGCGCATGCCAACACTGATATGGGCTCCTTCACATTCTTCCTCCCCAGAGTGCTGCTGATTGTCTTGGAGGCCTGGGTATTTTGGGGGAGTGAATTCCATAAAAGACCAGTCTCGTCCGCATTATAGATTTGGAAATCGTGGAGGCCCTCCACCTTCTTCAGGTGATGAAAGTGGTTTATGAAAGGGTCAACTGTGTCGGCATCGGCACTGAGAAGCTCACCCATTATAGCCTTATTTACAATGCTGTGATGCCACCTAAAGTGCCACAGCCAGCCATTACTACACTTGAAATTGTCATGGCCTAGGTGGCCAGCAAGCTTCTGCGCTGCATGCTGAATGTCGACACCATGAACTTTAACCCCCTCTGCACTCTCCTGCGTGTACCACTTGTACACTGCCTCATCGAGATTTTCTGTGGGAAGTTGTCTCTAGTGGTACAATTCCTTCCCCTTCATGCCAACCAACACTGCTTTCATATCTTCCTTCACTTTCTTCTTCCCCTTGATGAGGTCATGGACTGTCGTCGTCTTGAAGTCGTACTTGTTCCGCAGATGGCTTTGCGAAGCCCCTTCCTCATACTCCTTAATAATTTGATATATTTCATTCAGGGAGAGAATCTTCCCTTTCCCCTTGCCTGAGGAACCAGGGCTCATTGATTTTGATGCCAATCTTGCTGTTGATCAGAAGTGTTGTTAGGTCACACGTGGTACGAGAGGTCACACATATGAGAGAGGTAAGGCAGGAGAGAGCCAGACGGAGTGGCTACAATTCACAGACTGAGAAAGACCCAGCATGGAAGGTTAGCTAGCCTACGTGACTCGTTGCGTGGCCACTCCCTCATTGGTGAGTCACAGAATCTGGGTACACGCGAACTTCTTCCACATACACTGGCCAAAGGTTGCTATATCCAGCGGAAGTTTGCTCAAGGAATGCTGGGTCGCAAACTTCCACCACATACACTGACTAGTTGCTATTTCAGGTGGAAGTTCGATCAGGGAATGCTGGGTCGCAAACTTCCGCTGCATACACCGTCTAAAGGTTGCTATTTCCGGCGGAAGTTCGCTCAGGGAATGCTGGTTGCTATATCTGGCGGAAGTTTGCTCTGGAAATTGTGTCATTATATCCGAAGTTCGCTATAAAAGGGTTCGTTATATCGAGGGTTTACTGCATTCACTCTTTCTCTAATCATACCTTCTACGACTCTCACCATTGCCTTCGTTATCTGGCCCAGAAGCTTTATGACTCTTTTATTTCTTCTTTCCAGGGTATCACCATTCCCCTTGTAAACATTTTACAGTTACACTCTCCAGCCAATCATCTGGGACAACACACTTATGTATATATAGTAATTGTATTTATCAAGTCAGTAACTAACCCCACTCCTGTATCACTTGAAGCTTTCAGTACTTCATCCACACCTGTATCTCGTGAGGCTTTCAGCATTTCGCCCACTCCTATATCGCTTGAGGGTTTCAGCATTTCAGCAGTCAACCCAAACACTTCCTGTTCCAGTCAAACTCCTCATTCAACAACTGGTTGTACTGGTCTCTTCAGGCATCTTTAGTGCCTTTCCTTCATCATTCTTCACATTGCTCACCTATGATATCCCCGTTTTCCTTCTTCATCTGATTTGCCACCATAAATATCATATTCTTCCTCTCCACATTATTTAGGTTATCTGGTAAAAGTCTCTGTGACAGATTTTGTCCATTAAACCACTTTCCTAGACCTACACTTGGCAGCCAGGTATTCTTCTCTGTTACCACTCCTTTTCCATTCCCAGATAAGCCTTCTTTTCTCCTTAACTGCAGCTTTACGCCCTCATCCCACCAACCGAGTTGTCTTAGGGGGGGCCCCATGTCCAATCGTACACTGACTCGGTAACTCTCAGAAGATTGTTCTTGAGAGCTCTGTACTGTTCATTACCACTTCTGTCAATGGCTTCCCACTCAGCAACCACTCTACTCATCTCATTATGGAAGGCATCGCTCACTGCGTGGTTTTTCAACTCCCACATTTTCTACGTAGGTGCATAGGTCTCCTTTTTCATCACCCGCTCCTTCAGCACCATGTCACATGTCAGTAACTTGTGTTGCTGCACACGCTTCTCGCTCCTTGTTGCCTTAGCATCCCACACCAACCTCCTATCAACCCTCTTGACTATGAAATTGTCTGGCTACTGCAGTATTTCCCCCAGGCCCGTATGTAATCAGCCTACTCTCACCTTTCCTTAAGTGTGTGTTGCACATAATCATGTTCATTGCCTCCCCAAACTCTAGTATCCCTTCCCTATCATCATTCCTTGTACCATATGCCCATCCCCCCTATACCCTCTCATATCTTTGAGCTGGATATTTAAGCCTGTAGGGTTTAGTTAGCACTCTAGGGGGCTTGTATGTGCAGTGAAAGAGGGTATGGCCCATTTAAGCTGGCAGATTTGGTTAACTCTCCTTTTCTCAGTTTTTCATGCCCTTTCGACTCTACCTCACCCTTTCCATAGGTGGGAAAAAGAGGTTTGGATGATGATGATGATGATG
>JAGKTI010011652.1:0-25996 GCA_018397915.1 Birgus latro | reverse complement strand
CCTTCCTAAAACCTCCCTGTTCTTCTCCAACAAATCCTCTTCCCTTCATAAAACCTCCCTGTTTTTCTCCAACAAATCCTCTTCCCCTCCTAAAACCTCCCTGTTCTTCTCCAACAAATCCTCTTCCCTTCCTAAAACCTCCCCATTCTTCTCCAACAAATCCTCTTCCCTTCCTAGAACCTCTCTGTTTTTCTCCAGCTGAATAGGGGGGTTGCCAGAGATCAAGCAGGAAGGAGAGCCGCCATAAGGTGACCAAGGCCGATGCTTGCATATATTTTGGAGCCTTTATAAACAAAACAAAAGAAGTCCTAATGTTACAGTCACAGTACAGACAGTTGTTCAGTGTAATCTGAATAAAAGACTTCTTGGGAATATCCATTGTACCTAGGTGAAGTGACCACTCTCTTGTACAAGTATACCCCGGTTTAACAATGCAATTGGTTAGGTAAAACCCCTTCGTTAGGCAGGGTATCGTATATCGAGGTAGATTTAGCATGTAAAGTAAAGGGATGCATTTTTCAGCCTTGGGTTTCCCCCACAACCAAGCCCAAAACCCACCCAAATGAGCCCATAAACAAGTTTAAAGCCAATTGAAATGGCCCAACTGCTGTAAAAGAAGCAAACCTAAGCCTAACACCAGTAAATAAGTCACTAAAACCAACAAATAAAATCTGAGTCATCATATATGTCTGGAAAAAATCAAGCTTAGTAAACTGTACCCCAAAATGACAATGTTCACTCCACCTATGGCTAAAAGAGATTAATCTTTGTCTGAAAACAGTTTATAAATCAACCCTAACACACAATTTTTGAAAAAAAAAAAAAAAAATCATCGTTTAACCGGGGTTTGACCATCGTTAGGCAGGGTGTGTTGTATTTCTACCCCAATTGTCAAGCTGGGGTATCGCATCTAGGGGCATCATATATCGAGGTATACCTGTAGTCTCCTGGGTTTGTGTCCAAATTAGCTTGGAGGATAACAACAACAGCAACAACAGTAAAATCTTTTCTTCATTCATTGATTTTTAATAATTTACGAGTACTAGTGAATATTCTTGGAAAAAATGGCACATGTCAGATCAGGAGTGTAGGGGCTCAAGAACAGGCTGCTCAACTTAGATGCAGAAAGTGAGAATGCCAGTCAGGTACTCACTTTTGACTGCAGTACAAGGACAGTAAACCCCAATGACCCCACAGATTGTACCTGTATGGACAGCATCTGGTTGGAATGCCTTAAGTCACATATGACCATTTATGCACAAAAGTATTCGTGAGTAATGGGGCTAAAGCTTTTCATCGTCACACAGCCTGATGACCCATCCTTGATTTCACTGCATTCACTTCATGCATCAGAGAACTGTCCCATTAACCACTTAACTGTGGGCTGTCACTTTCGTGACGCTCGGTGGCGATGGCTGTCAGTTGGGTGCCTCTGTTTTCTTTTTAATTAGCCGGGACCTTCAAAATATAAATATACAGTATATAAAAAAATGTAGGAGATTCCTGAGTGCTATTTATATCAGTCAGGCTGGTTTGGGCCTATATTTTACAAAATAAGTCAGAGCTCGAATTGCCACCGGCTGGAAGTACCAGGACCGCCTCACACAACCCCGCGGTTTATGGGTTAAGGAGAGAGTTGTAAACTATGGCAGGGAGGTTTAGTGTTATTAACATTTTTACTCTTATAAGCAAGTCAAAGGGGAGGTTTGGGTTAGCTTTCCACTGCTCAGGGAAGAACAGGTGTTAATCTTGATGAACCTGGCCTGGGAACCCTTTGCTTCTGGGTCATTAATGGGTTATGTGACAGATGGATACATGAATTTATTTCCCTTTGTTGAAATTTTGATAGTCTTTGTGGGTGCTGCTTGTATGATAGCTTATGTTTTAATTATTGTTGTTTCTGCAGCTTTTGAGTGGACTTAACCCCACTGCTCCAGAATTTGAGCCACGCGACTCGTTATGTGACCTCACTTCAGAGAATGGTCTTACAGCAGGTGAGTGGATGGTGTTGTTTGGCTATAGAGTGGAAACTCGTGGTCAGAGGTCCATTATATGATGTCTGAAGTCATAGGTATTTGGTTTAAGATGAGAACAGTGAGTATTTTTCAGTACAGTATAGAATTCAATATATGGATTAAACTCTCATCTTAAATGTCAGGACCAACTTGCCTAGCCCCAGGCTCCTACGCTCCACTGTGGGGCGACATAGGATTGGATGATGGATGGATGGATTAATGGTGTGTGAATGAAGTTTATGAAGTCACAAAAAATCAAGACTATAATAAAGAAATAGAAAATTGTGCTTCAGCAAACCCTGTTAAATTCTAATATATGTCCATTAGAATTTATTTTCAGTGATAATGACTAAGTTTGTGAAACGTCTTTAACCCCTTACCCTCGGGCTGTCACTTCCGTGACGCTCGTTACATAAGTACCATACCGCAGGGTGTCACTTCTGTGATCCAGGGATTTTCTAAATTTCCCGGGCTTTCAAGTGTGGTCTTGTATCATCTATCAGTACTGCCAGTGTGTAGCTATAGGCAGTGCTGCTAATACTGCTAGTAATCGCATCCAGTGTTACCAATTTAGCCATTTTTCTATGTTTCCCTCGCCTCCCCACCTCCCCTCCCTTGCCCTCTCTGCCACCTAGCTACAGCCTGGCTGCGTAACGCAACTCCAGGCCGGTTTTTTCCATTTGCTTTTTCCATTGAAATGTGCCCTATGCCCTATTCTTATACAAAAAAAATATATTAAAAGAGGGAAAAGGCTAATTGATACTGTCATTGGCCATGAAGTAGCTAATATATCACCTGGCAACACCCACATGCAGTTGGTCATTAATTTTCCCTGTTCATTACTCACTGAAATGTTCCTCATGACCTATTCTCATACTATAGAATATTAAAAAAAAAAGGGAAAAGGCTAAGTGATACTTCCATTATATGGAAGTATATTATCTAGATTACCTGCTATCTCTGCAGGAGGGGCACGTTGCGGTCCAGCCATCCCTACGGGTAAGGGGTTACTATCTGTCTATCTATCTATTTCCAGACGCCTTAATCCCATAAGGGGTGGCCACAAACAAATCGCCTCCAAGTCGCTCTGTCCCCCGCCATTTCACTGCCCTACTCCCAGCTCACACCCCCCTCTCTCATATACCTCTCCACTCCATCCCTCCATCTCATCCTTGGCCTCCCCCTCCCTCTTTAAGAGTTATTGATTTTAAACTGCAGTACTGTACTGTTTGCATTTATGGTACTTTAGAGAAGACAAACCATGTTGTTTCTCTCATATTGGCCTACAGAACAGACTCTTACATCTTTAGTATTTGTAACTAATCATCCTCGACATGCAGTTGCACAAGTATAAGATGTATTTGTTTTCAGTTCATTGACCAGAACCCTTCCTCTGCACAGTACTTTTACTTGTTTACCCACTAATTTGCATTTTGAGTGTTTCTGTTGTAATTCTTTCATCCAGAGGCATTGGAGAGGGATGCCTTTACACAGTAGTAACAATTTAATGGGCAAATCTAGTAATACAAATGTCCCTCAGCTCTCTCCCAGTTCATGATAGGAGGATCATGGACAACAAAAGAAGTTTTGGTTCAACCTGCACTCACCAGGTTCATATTCAAATGAGAGAAACCCAGTCAGTGTTGGTGTTATGACCCTGGGCTACTGTGGATGTGAACCAAATAAGCAGTGGGCTCAGGTTTTCCTTTCTTGTAGTTCACCTTTCCCCTTCTGGGGGATAGAGGGAATTGAAGTGTGTAACCAGGCAGTGGATATACCCACTCATGGTGGTGTCATTTGGTGCAGACAGCCTAACTTCACATACTGCACCCATATCATCAGACATTCCTTCACACTGTACTGTCTTGGCTGTCATGTCACCAGCAGACCTAAGCATCTTTCTTTTCACACACCCTTAGTTTATCAGACTTCATACCATACACATTTGTGTACTTTTCTATAGATATGAATTAGTATAAGTGCTCTGTTTAATGCATTGTACAATAGAAGATAGGATCTCCATTGTTCAGGCAAACCCCAGTTTAACAATGCAGTTGGTTAAGTAAAAACCCTTCACTAGGCTTGATATTGTACGTTGGGAGCCGATTTAACTAAAGTATAGGGATATCGTATTTGAGCCTTGGGTTTCCCCCAACCAAGTCCTAAACCCACCCAAATGAGTCCAAAAACAAGTTTATAGGCAATCTAAATGGCCTAACAAATGTAAAAGAAGCTAACGTAAGTCTAAAACCAGTGCCTGTCTCGCTTTTACCCAGTCAAGGTCCCTGGAGAATGTGATCACCGATTTGTATTCAAACTCAGTAGAGAAGAAGTAGCAGCATTTTATACAGTCCCACCATCAGACAGTCTTGGGACAATTAAATAAACAACTGTTATGCAATATAATATGGCAGAATCATTCAAGGTGCGAATCGTGATGGAGAATCGTTGATGTTTTGATGGGGAGTTCTTTTGACAGGGAATGTGATTGATGGTGAGATTGGGATAGCCTTTTCAATGGCCCCTCTTTATGTCGTTTTAGTTACCGTTCTGGTTGCTGGGCTTCTTTATTATCTTCTCTCTTATTTTCTAACATTTATTTAGAAATTCCTTCTTATTTTCAAAGTGTTTTCCCTTGACCAGCCTGAATGGAAACATGATTTACCGATGTCACAGTTTTCATCATGTCAGTAGGTTAGATGTTCAGCGATCAAACATGAAGTATTGTGACGGAGAATTGTTGATATTTTAACAGGGAAATCTCTTGATGGGGATTGCAATCGATGATGCGATCAGGATAACCTTTTCAATGGCCCCTCTTCATGTCATTTTGGTTACCGGTCTGGTTGTTGATCTCCTGTACTCTCTTCTTCCATCATTTATTTAGAAAATCCTTTGTATTTTCAAAGCATTTTCCCTTGAACAGCCCAAACATACTGTATACCCGTGATTTATCGATGTCACAGTTTTGGTCAGGGCAGGATATATTTACTCTTTTAGGCTTTCATAATTATTGTATTAATATTTGTTTTAAATTATTATTATGTATTCCATGATAGGTTACATATTCAGTGGTCAAACATGAAATATTCTTTGTTGAGTTGCCTAGCTGTCCACAGCTCACACCGTTTTGTACCTCGTCTGATGGGCGAGAATCCGTACTCCATTTGACAGTGTTCACACACATATCTCAGTCTAAAAACAGGTTATAAATCAACCTAAACAAAATTTAAGTCTAAAATACCAAAGTCGGTTAACAAAAAACAATCAAAATCCATCATTAAAACAGGTCTTGGCCATCTTAGGCAGGGTAGGGTGGTATATCTACCCCCATCACTATTCTGATGTATCGCATCAAAGGGTGTTGTAGATTGGAGTTTGCCTGTAGTTGTAGTCCAGAAAGAAAGGAAGAAAGAAAGAAATTGGGGTTTGCCCATAGTTGTAGTCTCCGCATTTATACCATTGGAAGCAGTGCCTGTCATTACATAGCCTGGTTTTGGGTCACTCCCAGGTACACAGGCGAAGATGATCTGTATTATCCAGAATCCATGTTTGATAGGCAGATGTACATGGTGCTGTTGTTGAATAACTCCAGTCTGTCTGGCTGAGCAAATCCATCAATCACAGGCAAGCAACCTGCCATCCCATGCAGTGAACTGATGTTCCTGTGGGTAAACAGCACCTTCCCACAGTAAAATGTGGGGAGGAGTGTGGAGCTTTGGTTCCTAGATGGATGCCACATTTGGGCCTTTTCACCCAGTTAATTGGGGCATCATTGAAGACTCCACATCACTCAGTTATTTTGTTACATGGTTGCCAGCCAATGTTGTTAATGGTTTCCTAGGTTACTGAAAACCATTAGGCTTGTCAGTCTGTGCAAAGCCACCTGATGTGGAAAGAAGAGTAATAAAATTGACAGGAAAAATAATAGAAATAGCAAGAGAGGAGGGAAGACAGAAAAAGAGTGATAAAGATGAAGGAACAAGTTTATAGTTAACACTATATCAAGTGAGTGGATGATGTTCATCACCACCTGCCACCTAGATTTGTGTGTAATATAACACTATTCTGGGCTGATGATGCGCCCACACGTCATTTGTTGGCCAACCGATTCTGGGGCGATGATGCAGTGGTGCGTCCCCCCCTCAAATACTTGATACAACAGTTTTGTGAACACGCCAGACAAGCACAAGTATTTCGTTGGAAACTCATCCCCGGCCCAGGAATGGGATAGAAAAGTTACACAAGGCTGGCCCGGTATAGTGTTAAAGAACAAGAAAGGGGATGGGACCCTCAGAAGTAACACCAAATAATGTGTTACACCCATTGTTTATATAAATATTTGTAAATATGGTTTTATTTTGAAAACATTATGGCTGTTAAATGCTAACTGTGTAACATGTTTCATGCCATGGAACTCAGAAATGAGGTTGGTGACCAGAGGAATGAGTGAGATAAGCTGGGAAGTTAGTGGGTAGTGACTGGTACAGGAAAGTATATTTTGCAAAAGTAGGTGTTGTAAGATTGGTAGTTTGAGTGTAGTGAAGGTTTATTTGAAAATATCTTCCAAGAATGAAACTGTAAGGGGAAGTAAAGAAGTGGGAATGAGGGGCAAGAGAAATGGGTGGGATGAGCTGGAATTGTTATGGGGATGGGGAGGGGCCATGAGAGTGTAGCCCATGAAAATGGGTGTTGTAGAAATAATGGTTGGAGTACAGTATAGATTTTACAAGTTTCATCCAAGTGTAGTGGAGATTTTATAAGTTTTATCCAGTAGGATCATGATAGGTTTGTGTGCCTTTCGTTTACCTGGCATCTTGTGATGCAGATAATTCTCTTACAAATGAAAATTGGTGCTTTTGATTATGATAATGTTGACATAGGCTTGCCCTTGGTGACAGTTGCAGGATCAGAGTATTGCTGGAGGTAGTGCAGATTACTTATAGACAACCGTCATTCCTGACATACAATATTATGTTTTATTGACACCCATTTTCTTTTTTCCATTGCACCCTGCTGACTCATTGCATCAGTACCAGGACCCATTGTGTTTCCACAGCCACAGTACTTTAGGATCAAGAAGAATGGCTGTATGTGCCACTTCACTACAATGCTGTTGCTGGACAGCTTTATTAGCTTGGAAGAAACTTTGTGAACTGTAGAGTTTGGTATACAGTATCATTCATTAACCCCTTTACAAGTCAGTGACTCCCACGTTGAATAAACTCTACCGGAAGTAGACTGTTGCACCAATTGAGCAGGACAGTACTCCCAAGGTGGATGGACAGCTGATGATGGAGAGCTGTAGCTCCCATTTCATCAGCCCTCAGGATTAGCTCCTGACCATCCCCCTTTGCTGAACTTTTTCAGTGTTTCAGTAACAGAGAGAGTAGGCCAGCATGCTCTCCAGTACAAGTTCCTCTAACTGTCAACACTAAACTACATGCACATTACACACTCCACTTTCTATTCAAAATTTTACTAAAAATGACAACCCATTCACCAAGCCTGGGAGTCCCCAAGGGGGAGAGGGGACCGTTAAAGCTGCCACCATCTTCCTTTTTCCTGCTGACAACCAGGCAGTATGCTTGGAACCACTGTCTGATTCACTTCTTCTTCTGTTCTGCAACATTCATGCCCTTTCCTGTAACTTTCTCTCAGTTGAACATCACCTCTCTTCCTTGAAACCTCACCTTCTCTTCCTCACAGACCTCACAGACTCAGCTGTCTGAGGCAACTGATAGCAAACCCTTCTTTGTATTCAAAACCAAAGGCTGCCGTTATGTATATGTACGCAACAACAAATCTTGCTCTCGTGTTCCTGAACTTGAATCTTCAGAATTCTCTTCTCTCTGGCTTTGGCTATCTTGTCATTCTGTGTCTAAATTTATCTGTGCTGTTTACTTATCCCATAATTCTACGACTATGAAAAATTGTTTGACTATCTTGCTTCCAAGATGGAACACATCCTTTCAATTTCTCCTTTCTCTGAAATCTCAATTCTAGGCAATTTCACTGCCCACTACCTCCTTTGGCTCTCCTCTTCCTTCACTGATCCACCTGGTGAACAAACCTATATCTTTTGTCTCCTTGATGACCTAGAACAGCTTGTACAGCACCCTACCCATATCTCTGACTGTCTTGGAGAGAGTTCCAGCATACTTGACCTCTTCTTTACAACTAATCCTTCTGCTTACACTGTTAATCTTTCCTTTCCATTGGGTTTCTCTGATCACAACCTTATCGCCTTAACCCATCCTATCACTCCAGTAAGGTCTTTAGATCCTTCCAAGGAGCAGCAGCTGTGGCACTTTGAGGCTGCTGACTGGGAGGCCTGGCAGTACTTTGATTTTCACTGAAATGATTATTACTTCTATGACCTAGAGCCATCTGAGTGTGCCTTGCGTATTACGGAGATTATTCTCTTGGGCATGGAAGCATACATTCCTTTCAGATATCCTGTGACTGATGCAAACAAACCTTGTTTTATTCACGCTTGTTCTAATGCTGTCCACGACATGGAGAAGGCCTACAGTAGGTACCAGAGCAGGCTCACCTCTGAAGCTCATCACTTTTATGTTTCTACCCAGAATTTTGCTAAGTTTGTTCTTCAGTGCTAGAAACAATTTTATTTGTACTAAATGCTCTGAACTTTCCAACTGAAATTCTTCCAGCTCCTTGTGGCACCTTGCCAGAAACCTAGCTTAACAACTTTACCACATCCTCCTTCCCCCCTCCTTTCCACTCTGATGACTCTGTAGCTGTTTTTTCTACTGATAAAACAGAACTCTTTTCTCAGACTTTCTCCTCCAATTCTACCTTAGATGATTCTAGTTCTGTTCCTCCATCATTTCCCCTCTCTGACTTCCTCATTGCTGACATTAAAATTTCTTCACTTCATGTATTTTCTGCCATCACTGGCCTCAATACTAACAAGGCATACGGGCCTGATGGGGACCCTCTTGTTGCCCTCAAGAACTGTGCTTCTGTGCTTACGCCCAGCCAAGGTAAGCTCTTTCGCCTCTGTCTGTCAACTTGTACCTTTCCTTCTTGCTGGAAGTTTGCTCTCATTCAGCCTGTCCCAAAGAAGGGTGACCATTTCCAACTATCGTCCAGTTGCCTTAACATCTTGTATTTCAAAAGTTTTTGAGTCTATCCTTACCGCAAAACTCAAAAAATAATAATAAAAAAAAAATAAGGCACCTTTCTAATCACATCCTTCTTTCATATTGTCAGTATGGGTTCCACCAGGGATGCTTCACTGGTGATCTCACCTACCTTCTAGACTCCTGGTCATCCTTCTTTTTGGGACTTTGGTGAAAGTTTTCCCATTGCACTTGACATCTCAAAGGCTTTCGACCAGGTCTTTTAATTTCCAAATTGCTGTCTTACAGTTTCTGTCCTTCTATATGTGCCTTCATTGCTAGCTTTTTTTCTGATCGTTGTTGTAGATGGCCACTGTTCTTCGAGAGCTGTCAGTAGCAGTGTCCCTCAGGGCTCTGTCCTATCACCAACTCTCTTCCTTGTATTAATCAATGACTTTCTAAGCTCTACATCTAACTCTATCCACTCACACGCTGATGACTACACCCTTCACTTTTCCATTCTCTTCCCATAGCGTCCTTCTCACCAGTTACTTCAGCAGACAAGGGGTGAGGCTAAAGCACACCTAATGTCTGACTTGGCCCATATCTGTGATTGAGATACAGTAAACCCTTCATAAGCCGAACTTTTAGAAGCCGGAATCTTCAGTTAGCCGAACTCAGGCCGAGACCACGTATGAAAGTAGGCCGAAATACGAAAGTAGGGGGAGAAATGGTGCCAAGCGGACACGTGGCGCCAGTCTGCTGCTTGCTTTTGGAGACGGTAGTTGTGCCATTCTTACTGTCATTTAGTGCTGAACAGTGCTTTCCTTTTGCCTTCTGCCTTGCCATAGAAGGTTCATAGCTTAAAAGAAGTGATACTGGCACCTCTAGTCGTAAAGGAATGAAGCTAAAAAAAAAAAATGTGCGCGTGTGACAGTGTAGTGATCATGATTAAAGTTCAGTACTATTATTACTGAAAGTGTTACATTGCGGTCTATTACAGTGATTACATTTAAGTTTAGTTCTTAATATAGAGTGAAATAAATACTGGGTACTGTTTAGAATTTACGTTAAAGTATGAACTAACCCACCTCCACCAACTCCGTCTGCAAAACAAAACAAACTGCCGAACTTCGAAGAATCTACTGCTTTTAACGAAAGATGTTACATTGCAGTCTATTACAGTGATTACATTTAAGTTTAGTTCTTAATATAGAGTGAAATAAATACTGGGTACTGTTTAGAATTTACGTTACAGTATGAACTCGACCACCTCCACCACATCCGTCTCCAAAACAAAACAAAAACTGCCAAAGAATCTACTGCTTCTAACGAAAGGTGTTACACTGCAGTCTATTATAGTGATTACATTTAAGTTTAGTTCTTAATATAGAGTGAAATAAAAACTGGGTACTTTTTAGAATTTACGTTCAAGTGTGAGTTAAACCACCTCCACCACCTCCGTCTCCAAAACAAAACAAACTGCAGACGATCTTCTGCCTCTGACGAAAGGCAAATTATGTGCTCTGAATTCTTTCTTTTTTGTCTTTCTTTATTAATTTATACACTGTATATGCTCCTTTACTTTAGTGTTAAGAAGACAAGTAATAAGTATTGTTATTGCAAT
Organism: Birgus latro; assembly: GCA_018397915.1. Taxonomy (NCBI): domain Eukaryota; kingdom Metazoa; phylum Arthropoda; class Malacostraca; order Decapoda; family Coenobitidae; genus Birgus; species Birgus latro. The sequence continues at coordinate 15,269 of JAGKTI010011652.1, read as the reverse complement.
TTGGGGGTGTGAAAATCCATCTCCAACCCACGTTACTGACAGTCGGTGCTGCCTCTGTGAATGATTTTCTACCAATTAACCACTTCAGTACTGTGACATCTATTTCTACTTTATTTACGCTTCCTCCAGCCGATTTTATGGCACTCAGGACTGGATTCACATACTGAAGGGGCTAACGAAGGCTGTACCAACCCCGTGCACCTCCACAGATCCAACCTACACTGACTAAAATTGTCTGGTGGCAGCAAGAACAAAATGAAAATACACCCAGCACTGAAAGGGTTAAATGTATATTAAATGCACTATATTGTTTTTTGTCATAACTAATTTATTTATATATGCTTCTTTAATGTAGTGTTGAAAGGACAAGTAATAATTATTGTCTTAGCAATTTTGGGGGGTGAAAATTCGGTAATTTAGCAATTTTGGGGGGTGAAATTTCGGTAAGCCGGAAAAATCGGTAATTCGAACTAGGGTAGAGCCCCATATAGTTCGGCTTATGAAGGGTTTACTGTAAAAGTAATCTTGATTTTAATGCATCAAAAACTCAGTTCATACATTTTTCAACCTGGGAAAGTCTTCCACGGGAGTATCCTCTAGTTTTTAACAGTATCCAGCTCAGTCGTTTCGTTTAGTTTTTGAAGGCTCCAACTTGCTTGCATGCGTTGGCCTTGGTCACCTAATGGTGGCTCTCCATGCTGCTCGATCTTTGGCAGCCTCCCTGTTGAGTCCCTTAACCCTTAAGTCACACTTAATGACCTCGTCCCATGTCTTTCTCGGTCTGCCCCAACCAACCCCTCCCCCAATGTTAACACCTCTCACCCTCTGTACCCAATTATCATCCCCCATCCTCTCCACATGTCCAAACCACCTCAGCCTACCGCTCCTCATCACAACACCATTACACTCCAGTCCCTTCCTACCTCTCGACTCTTCCATCGTAAACCCAGCCCCCTCAGGCCTTGCATGCAGGGACGCACTGCACATCCACCTAATCATTGTCATTTCTGTACGTTTAAACCTGCGAATATCCTCTTCCTTTACTGCCCAGGTCTCACAACCATACAGCATCACATTCTTAACCCTTTCGCGCACGGTACCGCGATTCGCGTTACATATGATGGGTTGTGCCCATGCACACGGTTGCAAATCGCGTTTTAAAGCGAAAAAAATTAACCAAAAGTAAAGTTTTTGGCCGATTTGCGTGAAATTTGGGTGCATTCTAGCGGCCGCGCATCTCTTCCGAGCCAAGACATTGGCCACACTGTCAGGGGTGTAGGGGTGGTGTCCGGAGCTAGGCAGAGCAGTATCTGACAAGCAGGCAAGCCGCGAGGTCGCGCGAGTGTGTGTCCCTTTAAATCTTACTAATTCTCCCTCCTCCTGCCCGAGGCAAAGCCCCTGTTAGACTCAGTGTTATAATAGATTATTTGTGAGCATATTTTGACATGATTATGTTGGTGGAACATAGATATATAACTAGAGAAGCACTGGTGTTCATTATCAGCCGTTAGGCCTACCTGCGATAAAGGGCTCACTGTGGCGGGTTTACACCACTCTTGCCTCCCTCACACCTCCTGACAGACGAGCGCTGTGGTAGATATACGTATGTAAAAGTGAAGCCTTGACTGTATATTTGTGTGAAATGTATATTGTGGCTTGCTTATTGGAAAAGTACACGTAAGAGCCTTTACATACGGTAATAGTCATTGACTTGAAAGGGGCAAGTGTTATCTGTTAAGCCATAGTCGGGAAGGGAGTATTAGAGGTGGTTTTTAGGAATGGAATTTGTTACTTTTGTTATAAATGCATATGAACTGGTGTGAAAATATGTGAAACATGCTGCCTGTGTTCAGGAACGAGCTTGGTGTGTGCCATAGATTGAGTTGCGTTGTACTCTCGAGAGATCGTCACACACACACACACACACACACACACACACACACACACACACACACACACTACATAACTCCTCTTCTTCAACCCCCACAAGGTCCTGCCAGCAACTCAACACCCCTGGAGGAAGTGAGTTTTCAGAAGTTTTTTTTATTTGTATGTATTTACCTGCTACAATACCTCTATATTCTTCACTTCTTTTTTTTCCCCAGAAAGTACAGCTTCATTATCAGTAACTATGGCAAAGACTAGAGGTGATGTTGACATTCTTATAGCAATATAAAAAGTGAAACCCTCGTACATTTTACAGATAGACTTTGAATAAGACAAAATAAAACCACTAGCAAGCGACAATATTTAGGTGTGGGTGAGACAGGAATAAATGAGAGTGAACCTTAAGGTATGTTCTTCTTTTCGGTCCAGGTAATAGTCGCGTTGATGTTTTGACAACATCATGAGGAAGAATATAACAGTAAACATCAGTACTTGAAATGAAATAAAAAGGGAAAGACATGGGAAGCTAAGTTTTTAGGGTACATGCACGCGAAGTGAGTGTTTATTTCTTGCTGTCACTGCTCGGAGAAGTATTCTTCCTTTGACCTCCGTTTGCTCGATAACTATTGGGCTAATCGATTTCCTGTAAGGACCATGATAAAGATCAGTGAATTCTACGTATGATTAAAACATACCTATGTAATTTATATAATGAAAAGTCCTTGCTACATAGGCGGAATTATAACGGTTTTTGTCCGTCCAAGAGGAAAGTGCACAGCGGCCGCGAGTACCCTGTAGTTTTGTGCGATTTACTTGGGAACTATGAGGCGTATCAAAATAAACCGGTTATCAGGAGAAAGCTCATGAAATTCTACATAAGATTATGTAATAAAAACATGAGGTGGGCGAGAAAACTTCTGAGCTAGAGGTCCCTGAAAAAAAAAAAAAATTAAATGGCTTTTAGTTTTTGGCTATTTTTCTCGAAACCTACAAATCACATCACAACCCGACAAACCTCAATTGAAAGCTAATGAAATTCTCTATCAAAACTTCTAATAACATTTTTCTGTATGATGAAAAACATTCGAGCGCCTATGTTGGGAAGTGAGATGCATGTTCCGAAATGTTTATTCACGGTGGCCTAATGTACTTTTATTCGTTTTTTTTTTTTCCTGTCAGCTAAAACAAACATCGGTGAATAAGACGATGTAGGTTTCATGGCAATATTTTGAGGTTTGGGTGGCGAAAATGAGGCGAGAATATGTGAAATTTGCGTCACGCGGGCTGCCACTGAAGCGCGGCGGGGAATAAAATCCTGAGCCATGAAACTTATTAAAACTTACCGTGCGCGAAAGGGTTAACACATGCTGCATACAAAGACCCCTTAGCATGTAAGGAGAGTCCTCTCAATGTCAGGAGAGGCAACAGCTCCCTGAACTTCTTCCAACCACTTCTCACCCTAACAACCGAGCTAGCTCCAGCCCCACGTCTGGCACATAACATGTCTTCCAAATAACAAAACTCTTCCACACACTCCTAACAATCTCCACCTGCTCTCCCCGACATGCCGCACACATAAAATCAGCATTATCTCTCAGTCTACCCCTAATACCACTACATCTCTTGTGCACCCATTTATCACAAACACTACACAAGATGGAATTACTTCCCACACCCTTGTGGCAAACTTTACATGGCCACTCTCCCTCTCCTCTGATTGTACTGCTACCAACCCTAGATATCATCACTTTTGTTTTATCTGGATTTACCCTTAAGCCCTTGTGCCCCATGCCATCTCTCCACTTCTTAAATCTTTCCTCCGCCTCCTTTTCATTCTCTGCAGTCAATACCAAATCATCAGCATACAAAATCTCCCATGGAAGTCCATCTCTGAAGTCACGTGAGAGGGCTTCAAGGACCATGATAAACAACAAGGGACTCAAAACTGATCCCTGATGCACACCAGCATTCATGGAAAACTCATCACTCAAAACTCCATTCACTCTTACCTGGGTGCGAGCACCCACATACATGGCCATAACCACCCTAACCAGCCACTCTTCCAACCCTAGCTTTCTCATTGCCCACTTCACCATCTCTTTAGGGACTGTCAAAGGCCTTTTCCAAATCAAAAACAAAATACAGTTCCCTTTTCTTTCCAATATATTTTTCCTGAAGCTGTTGAACAATGAATATGGCATCAGTGGTTCCCCTGCCTGGCATAAACCGAAACATCCCTCACAATATTTGTGGAACGAATTTGAAAATCAGACTTCCAAGGGGCATACAGCGGTCTCCCCCCCCCCATCAAGCTGCTTAAGAGGCCTATAGCAGTTTATGAGTTAAACATATTTTGGGTTTCATTCTCAGGATTTTTATTGGAAAGATCATAGTACCTCTCATACAAAATCTGCTTCCAAAAGATTAGGTGTGATAAGCTGACTCCGTACCTACTTTACCCCTGCACAGTTGTTGACTTTATACACTGATATTATTTGCCGCTGTGTAAATTACAACTCTCACTTGTGGGGAGGCTCCCCATATACAGTTCTTCTAAACAAGGTGTAGTCAAAGGCTTTTCATCTCATTAACTCTCCACCTCGTACTGGCTTCCTTCAACTTCTGTCTCTTTGCCATGCTGTTGCACATTTTTTTTTTTTTTTTTTTTTTTTTTTTTTTTTTTTTTTTTTTTTTTGGTGCAATGGGCACTGCTCCTCTGAACTGTCTGCTTGGATCCCTCCACCACTACGTCAGGCACATAGCAGCAGTCTAGCAACAGTTTCTCATATGTCCAACTCTCTTTTGCAATAACTGTTACTCTCAATCCTTCATGTATGTAACAGGTCGACACTGGAACTGTCTTCCTCTTTCTCTGTATTTCCTTTTGCCTTTGATTTCCAGTCTTAAATGCAGTGTGTCCAGGGATCATGAACAAGTCTTGAATTTGGCTTTATGATATCTTGTGTGTGTTTTTTCTCGGAGAGAGCAGTCTTGCAGGCCCCTGGCCTTTGATTCCTTCTTTCTTGCATTAAAAAACTCTAGTGGCATTCTGCATAAAATGATAATTCGTCATCATAGTGAAAGTTAATATCATTGATGGCGTAATTCAGAGGATTCATCATCGTAGTGAAAGTTAATATCATTGATGGCATAGGTCCGGTCAGAAACCAGATTTCACCTCTGCCTTTCACATCTCTCTGATGGCTGATATTCCTAAGCTGAGGTAGGTTTTGTAAGCTTCTGTGTCCATAGATGATTTTTTTTAATTTGATGCATCAGAGAGGAAAGCGACAGACTTGTTGTGTTTGTGATGTAGACACTGGAATGGTAGGTCTGTTTGTGTATAAGTGCACAGTCGTCATGCTTCACTCAAATTATACTGGATGCAGTACTAATTGTAGGTACAGCTGTCAGGCTGTAGAATTCTGGGTGCCATAGGAATATTTGTAGCACCTCTTTCTCAGCAATTTGTTTTCATTTTGCATTCTTTTATCCTCTTGTATGTTATTGAGGTAATCTAGGTTAATACTTAAACTTTATAAACAGTATGAAAGGGAATATCAAAGTGTAATATGCACAAGAAATCATCATTACAAAAGTACTGTGAAGACTATGGTGCTTTATAGAATAGAGCCTGTAGTATTATTCTTTTACTGAATATCTGATTACTTCTTCATTCAGATGACGATGACGATAGTGATGATGATTTCTTGTGCATATTACACTTTGAATACGATGACTAAGATGATGATGATGACGATGACGATGGCGATGAAATAGATGACGAGGATGGAGAGGAGGAGGAAGAATTAAACCCGGATGATCTCTTTCAGTCAGATGAGGAGGAAGAACAGGTGAGTTGACAGGGAAGAAGAAGAGTTGATTGTTGTTGTTGTTGCTGATCCGGCAGATCAAGTAGACTTATTGACTGCAAAGCAACAGCCCCAGTGGTGTTTTCCCATGGTTCCCTACACCATTGATGTTATTTCCATTTCATATTGTGGCATGTGCAGTGTAGTGCTCCATTTAGTTTGTTATATTGTGTGGATATACTCTACAAAAAGGATACATGTCATTTGTGATTCCATTCAACCCAAATCTTAAGCTGGTGGTTGAAAAGGGCTGGATGATATTCTGATCTAAGCCTAGGTAATTGAGCTTGATCATATCTCTTTAATGACACATCCTATGGGTGAATGTCAGGAGGGAGGGCTTGTAATATAGCGCTCTGATTGAGGTGTTGTACAGTATTTACCTGAACTTGAAATGAGTTTGTAGGTGTTCCTTCTTTGCAGGAGTTGAAATCTCTGGAAGTGGGAAGTTGTTGTTGGTTTGAAAATGTTGATATGGTGATTGTTTTATGTGCATAGGCATGTTTTTTTTTTGACATGTAATGAGAAGAATGTTGGATATTGGAGAAGGCTGCTGCATAGAATGTTCTCTGTCTCATATCAAGTAGTCTCAGACAGGGAAGACTTATGTTTCAGAGTGTAAGCTGTGGGAGTGGTTTTGGTGTAGGCTATGGTGATGCATAGAGCATTCATCAATATGGTTTGCAGTGTGTTATATCATTTCGTTTTGTTTTGTTTTTGAAGGCTGCAACATGCATGCGTCGGCCTTGGTCACCTAATGGCGGCTCTCCACACTGCTCAATCCCTGGCAGCCTCCCTGTTCAGTCCCTTAACCCTTAAGTCACACTTAATGACCTCGTCCCATGTCTTTCTTGGTCTACCCCTCCCAACCCCTCCCCAAATATTAACACCTCTCACCCTCTGTACCCAATTATCATCCCCCATCCTCTCCACATGTCCAAACCACCTCAGCCTACCTCTCCTCGTCACAGCACCAATACACTCCAGTCCCATCCTACCTCTCAACTCCTCCATTGTAAACCCAGCCCCCCCAGGCCTTGCACGCAGGGACCCACTGCACATCCACCTAATCATTGTCATTTCTTTACTTTTAAACCTGCGAATATCCTCTTCCTTTATTGCCCAGGTCTCACTACCATACAGCATCACACTCCTAACACATGCTGCATACAAAGACCCTGTAGCACATAAGGAGAGTCCTCTCAATGTCAGGAGAGGCAACAGCTCCCTGAACTTCTTCCAACCACTTCTCACTCTAGCAACCGAGCTAACTCCAGCCCCACCTCCGGCACATAACATGTCTCCCAAATAACAAGACTCCTCCACACACTCAAGAGACTCACCTGCAAGTTCAACCCTCTCACGCCTAACAATCTCCACCTGTTCTCCCCGACACGCTCACACATGAAATCAGCATCATCTCGCAGTCTACCTCTAATACCACTACATCTCTTGTGCACCCATTTATCACGAACACTACACAAGATGGAATTACTTCCCACACCCTTATGGCAAACTGCACATCACTTTCCCTCTCCTCTGATTGTACCGCCACCAACCCTAGATATCATCGCTTTTGTTTTATCTGCATTTACCCTTAATCCCTTGTATCCCCATACCATCTCTCCACTTCTTAAATCTTTCCTCTGCCTCCTTTTCATTCTCTGCAATCAACACCAAACCATCAGCATACAACATCTCCCATGGGAGTCCATCTCTGAAGTCATGTGAGAGGGCTTCAAGCCCCATAATAAACAACAAGGGACTCAAAACTGACCCCTGATGCACACCAACATTCACGGGAAACTCATCACTCAAAGCTCCATTCACTCTTACCTGGGTGCGAGCACCCACATACATGGCCATAACCACCCTAACCAGCCACTTTTCCAACTCTAGCTTTCTCATTGCCCACTTCACCACGTCTCTAGGGACTCTGTCAAAGGCCTTTTCCAAATCAACAAAAACAAAATACAATTCCCTTTTCTTTCCAATATATTTTTCCTGAAGCTGTCGAACAATGAATATGGCATCAGTGGTCCCCCTGCCTGGCATAAACCCAAACTGTATCTCATCGATATTCACTCTTTCTCTAATCATACCTTCTAGAACTCTCTCCATTACTTTCATTATCTGATCTGAGAGCTTTATACCTCTGTAATTTCTCCTTTCCAGGGCATCACCCTTCCCTTTGTACACATTTACAATTACACTCTTCAGCCAATCATCTGGGACAGCACACTCATATATAATCATATTTATCAGGTCAGTGACTAAACTCACCCCAGTATCTCCTGAGGCCTTCAGCATTTCAGCAGTCAACCCAGACACACCTGCCGCCTTCCCCACCCGCGTCCTGCCTATTGCCTGACTCACAGTAGCAGCGTCAATCAAAGGCCAAGGGCCAAATACTGGATCAGCTGGCTCCAAACCTTCTCTATCCCAATCAAACTCCTCATTCAACAACCGGCTATAATGCTTTCTCCATGCATCTTTAATATCCTCACTGTTCACCACTAACCTTCCATCATCATTCTTCACACAGTGCTCACCTACAATGTCCCGATTATCCCTCTTCACCTGATTTGCCACCCTAAAAATCATATTTTTCCTTTCTCCATGATTTAGATTATCAAGTAAAAGTCTCTGTGACTCAGACTTCGCCCTGTATACCTCTCTTCTAGCCCTGCGCTTGGCAGCCAAGTACTCCTCCCTGTTATCACCCTTCTTCCATTCCCGGAAAAGCCTTCTTTTCTCCTTAACTGCAGCTTTTACATCCTCATCCCACCACCAAGTTACTCTATGTCTTGGTGGGCATCTTGTCCAACCGCATATTGCATTGGTAACTCTCAAGAGGTTGTTCTTAAGGGCTCTATACCGTTCATTAATGCCTGTATCTACGGCTTCCTGTTCAGCCACCACTCTCCTCATCTCACTATAAAAGGCATCCCTTACTGACTGGTTTCCCAGCTTCCATACTTTCCTCCTAGGTACATATGTCCTCCTTCTCATCACTCGTTCCTTAAGCACCATGTCAGAAAACAACAGTTTGTGCTGCTGCACACACTCCTCGCTTCCTATAACTTTAACATCCCTCACTAATCTCCTATCAACCCTCCTGACCAGAAAATAATCTATCTGACTACTATTTCCCCCGGACTCGTACGTAATCAACCGGCTCATTCTTTTCCTAAAATGTGTGTTGCACACAATCATGTCCATAGCCTCCCCGAACTCGAGTATTCTTTCCCCTTCCGCATTCCTCGCACCATATGCACATCCTCCATGGACTCCTTCATAACCTTGAGCTGCTTCACTCACATGACCATTTAAATCCCCTCCCAGAACCACTACCTCATCATCACCCATACCACTTACTATATGTATTAAATAATCCCAAAATCTATCCTTCTCTGCGTCATCCAATCCTACCTGTGGAGCATATGTCGATATAACTGAAACAATCACCAGTCCGATCAAAATTTTCACTACTAATATCCTATCACTTACTCTCATAACATTCATGACATATTCCACCCATTTCTCTGAAACCAACACCCCCAGACCCCCATATCCGTCAGTTCCCCCCTGCCAAAACAACTTATAGTAGCAATCCTTCCCAACAATCTTTCTGGCTGATCCACCCCTGTACCGGACTTCCTGCAAACATGCCATATCCACCCACCTCCTACTGAATGCCTCAGCGACTTCCCCCACTCTTCCTCTCAAACTTCCCACATTCCACGAACCCACCCTAAACTCCCTGGGTGATTTGCTGTTCTCAGGCTTGCTTCGATGCTTGTATTTGTAGTTCATAGTCGGTAAGATAACGGGGGGTAAACATTCCAAAGGCCCGACCCATTGCACAGTCCCAGGTCCAGGCAATGGATCCTGGACCCCTAGCCCACCAGCTTACCAGTGGCTGTGGTAGTGGCCTCGGGGCACCCTGCCAGGACACCTGCAGGGACACCCTCCAAGCGTGGCTTGGCACTGCAACTGCCCCGCCATTATACACCCACTGATAGGGCAGCCTCCTGGGGCGCTGCTCCCAGGTTCGGGCCCCTCTCTATTGAGCGGAAGCGGCAGCCTGGGAACCGCAATGCCCTGTACCCTCTAGCACAGGTTCGAGCCCCATCTCGATGATCCATGACCTATGCCGTAGGAACCCCACTCACGCCTCCCCCCAAAGTCTGCCACTAGGTAGCGGGGGCAAAGGTTTCTGGCCACATGCCCTTGCTGGCATCAGCCCCTGTAACGTAGTGGGATATGTTGTGTAATATGCAAAGCGCATGTGGTGTAGTGCATAGGATAGTTAGAGGAAATGTTTGGGGGAGTATGCTGGTCTACTCTTCATGTTACTGTCACACTGAAAAGGTCAGCAAAGGGGGATGGTTAGGTAGCTAATGAAACAGGAGCTCCAGCTCTCCCTATCACCAGCATTCCCATTCCCCTAGGGAGTACTACCCTGTTCGGCCCGTGCTACAGCCTCCTCCTGAATAGTGAGTATTAAATAGGTTGGGAGCCTATGACAGGGAGGCATGGGACATAACTGATCCAATATATTACCCTGACACATCGCACGCATGAAATCACTGTTATATTGCAGTCTACCTCTAATGCCACTACATAGCTTATGCACCCACTTATCGCAAAGACTGCATAAGACGGAATTATGTCCCACGCCCTTGTGGCAAATTACACGTGGCCACTTTTCCTCTTCTGTGACGGTACTGCCACCAGCCCTAGATACCATCACTTCTGTTTTATCTGCATTTACTGTAAGCCCTTGTGCTGCATACCATCTCTTCACCTCCTAAATCTTTCCTCCACCTCCCTTTCATTTTCTGCAATCAACACTAAATCATCAGCATATAACATCTCCCTCGGGAGTCCATTTCTGAAGTCATTTGAGAGGGCTTCAAGTACCATGATAAATAACAAGGTTCTTAAGACTGACCCCTGATGCATGCCAAAATTCAAGGAAAACTCATCTCACAGATCTCCATTCACCCTTACCTGGGTGCAAGCACCCACATACTCATACATAGCCATAATCACCCTAACCAGCCATTTCTGAATCTCAAGCTTTCTAAATTGCCCACATCACTACCACCCTAGGGACTCTGTCAAAGGCCTTCTTCAGATCAACAAAAACAAAGTATAGATCGCTTTTCTTTCCAATATATTTTTCCTTAAGCTGTTGAACAGTGAATATGGCATCAGTCGTCCCTTTGTTTGCCATAAACCCAAATTACATCTTATCAATATAGTAAACCCTCAATATAACGAACCAGTTGGGGAGCGGGGATGGTCGTTATATTCAGAAGTTCGTCATATCCAATGGTTGTTATTAACTAACAGATAACCGACCCAAGGTCGCTATATCCATGGAGTCAGTTGGTTCTGTTTGCGCAACCACAACCTGCTCCATGAAGTTTCACATGGAGAATTCAATAGTTTATGTAGTTTTACAGTACATGTACAGTAAACACCATCCCGTGCAAAGTTTAGATATTCATACAATGCCTGTAATGTAATATAGTACTGTTACAGTACACTTAACATTCCAGGGAGTGTCAGAAAGTGCCAAGAAGTGATGCTATAGTCACCACAGGAACAGGAGTGAGGCAGGGGGGGATTTCTGAAGAGGTTAGATGCTGGCATCACAACCTGTACATTAGATTACACCACACTGTACACACCAGAAATTTTTGTCTGTATCACTAGGGCACTATACTTGATTTTACGCTTAATAATATGAACTGAACACTTCAGAACAATACTTACACTTCAGTACAGTACTATTTACACCATATGTACACTTTACATGCCACATTATTCACTCAGTCATCTTCTGATTCTGCAAAAATCATTTCTGGTAGCTCTGGTATCACTTGTGTCAGGAAGGAAAGTGTGCTGGTGCTAGAAGCCAAACCGGGGAGGCTCACAGAGGGCATCGCAGACACACTCGAAGTCTCTGACACAGTACATTTCTTTTTTCCTGGAGGAGAAGCGACAGGCTTAAAGAAGTCTGATATTTTCTGCTGGACTTGGCTGACCTGGTTTCTCCTTATGTGGTCCAACCTAATCACTCTGAAGAGTTTGTAATTCTCCCCCAGAACACCAACAAGGTCCTCTGTGACGGCCAAGAGTGTGTCTGCAGCATCAGTGGCTGCAGAGTGGTATGGCCCACGTGGCCTCTCCTCTTCCTCCTCCGCAGGTGGTTCTGGGGTGGTGAGTTCCTGCACTATTTCCTCCTCTGTCTGGTGATGGTATCCAGGCAGACCACCATCCTCGTCCAGCCACTCTTCCACCCCTTCTGTAGGGATGGTGTCTTGGCCAGCTGTAGCCAACATTTTGGCAGCCTTTGGTGGCTTAGACCCCTCAAAATCTGGCTCGAGGATTTTCAGGAGGTTACACCACGCATTGCGGAGAGTTGTAACTGGCACTTTTCTCCAAGCCTCTGCCGAGTTCAAGATTGCATTCTTGATATTATACTTCTTAAAACTGTCTAGGGTTTTCTTTCCCCTTGTGTCCACATACTCCTCCTCCTCCATCCTATCCTCTGTCACCACTAAGCACTGGTCCAGGTAAATATTTCGATAATGCCTTTTTGCACTTTTTATCACCTCCTGGTCCATGGGCTGAAGTAGGGCAGTAGTGTATGGAGGTAAAAATGTTGCCCTTCCCATCCTTTGAACACAATTTTGTAGTGGAAGGGTGGGCTGGGGCATTGTCTAGGAGGAGCACAGCCTTGACATCCTCCTTACTGATGCCAAAGACGGCCTGGTGCTTCCGAATGGAGGGGTCAAAATTGCCATGGAACCAGGTGGTGATAATTTCTTGAGTAAACCAGGCGGAAGGGTTGCTGTGGTACTCAGTAGGAATCTTATCCATAATGTCTTTGAGAGCCCTGGGCTTCCTACTCTTGCCCACAATGACTGGTTTCAGGCGGTGGGACCTGTCGGCATTTGCGCATGCCAACACTGATATGGGCTCCTTCACATTCTTCCTCCCCAGAGTGCTGCTGATTGTCTTGGAGGCCTGGGTATTTTGGGGGAGTGAATTCCATAAAAGACCAGTCTCGTCCGCATTATAGATTTGGAAATCGTGGAGGCCCTCCACCTTCTTCAGGTGATGAAAGTGGTTTATGAAAGGGTCAACTGTGTCGGCATCGGCACTGAGAAGCTCACCCATTATAGCCTTATTTACAATGCTGTGATGCCACCTAAAGTGCCACAGCCAGCCATTACTACACTTGAAATTGTCATGGCCTAGGTGGCCAGCAAGCTTCTGCGCTGCATGCTGAATGTCGACACCATGAACTTTAACCCCCTCTGCACTCTCCTGCGTGTACCACTTGTACACTGCCTCATCGAGATTTTCTGTGGGAAGTTGTCTCTAGTGGTACAATTCCTTCCCCTTCATGCCAACCAACACTGCTTTCATATCTTCCTTCACTTTCTTCTTCCCCTTGATGAGGTCATGGACTGTCGTCGTCTTGAAGTCGTACTTGTTCCGCAGATGGCTTTGCGAAGCCCCTTCCTCATACTCCTTAATAATTTGATATATTTCATTCAGGGAGAGAATCTTCCCTTTCCCCTTGCCTGAGGAACCAGGGCTCATTGATTTTGATGCCAATCTTGCTGTTGATCAGAAGTGTTGTTAGGTCACACGTGGTACGAGAGGTCACACATATGAGAGAGGTAAGGCAGGAGAGAGCCAGACGGAGTGGCTACAATTCACAGACTGAGAAAGACCCAGCATGGAAGGTTAGCTAGCCTACGTGACTCGTTGCGTGGCCACTCCCTCATTGGTGAGTCACAGAATCTGGGTACACGCGAACTTCTTCCACATACACTGGCCAAAGGTTGCTATATCCAGTGGAAGTTTGCTCAAGGAATGCTGGGTCGCAAACTTCCACCACATACACTGACTAGTTGCTATTTCAGGTGGAAGTTCGATCAGGGAATGCTGGGTCGCAAACTTCCGCTGCATACACCGTCTAAAGGTTGCTATTTCCGGCGGAAGTTCGCTCAGGGAACGCTGGTTGCTATATCTGGCGGAAGTTTGCTCTGGAAATTGTGTCATTATATCCGAAGTTCGCTATAAAAGGGTTCGTTATATCGAGGGTTTACTGCATTCACTCTTTCTCTAATCATACCTTCTACGACTCTCACCATTGCCTTCGTTATCTGGCCCAGAAGCTTTATGACTCTTTTATTTCTTCTTTCCAGGGTATCACCATTCCCCTTGTAAACATTTTACAGTTACACTCTCCAGCCAATCATCTGGGACAACACACTTATGTATATATAGTAATTGTATTTATCAAGTCAGTAACTAACCCCACTCCTGTATCACTTGAAGCTTTCAGTACTTCATCCACACCTGTATCTCGTGAGGCTTTCAGCATTTCGCCCACTCCTATATCGCTTGAGGGTTTCAGCATTTCAGCAGTCAACCCAAACACTTCCTGTTCCAGTCAAACTCCTCATTCAACAACTGGTTGTACTGGTCTCTTCAGGCATCTTTAGTGCCTTTCCTTCATCATTCTTCACATTGCTCACCTATGATATCCCCGTTTTCCTTCTTCATCTGATTTGCCACCATAAATATCATATTCTTCCTCTCCACATTATTTAGGTTATCTGGTAAAAGTCTCTGTGACAGATTTTGTCCATTAAACCACTTTCCTAGACCTACACTTGGCAGCCAGGTATTCTTCTCTGTTACCACTCCTTTTCCATTCCCAGATAAGCCTTCTTTTCTCCTTAACTGCAGCTTTACGCCCTCATCCCACCAACCGAGTTGTCTTAGGGGGGGCCCCATGTCCAATCGTACACTGACTCGGTAACTCTCAGAAGATTGTTCTTGAGAGCTCTGTACTGTTCATTACCACTTCTGTCAATGGCTTCCCACTCAGCAACCACTCTACTCATCTCATTATGGAAGGCATCGCTCACTGCGTGGTTTTTCAACTCCCACATTTTCTACGTAGGTGCATAGGTCTCCTTTTTCATCACCCGCTCCTTCAGCACCATGTCACATGTCAGTAACTTGTGTTGCTGCGCACGCTTCTCGCTCCTTGTTGCCTTAGCATCCCACACCAACCTCCTATCAACCCTCTTGACTATGAAATTGTCTGGCTACTGCAGTATTTCCCCCAGGCCCGTATGTAATCAGCCTACTCTCACCTTTCCTTAAGTGTGTGTTGCACATAATCATGTTCATTGCCTCCCCAAACTCTAGTATCCCTTCCCTATCATCATTCCTTGTACCATATGCCCATCCCCCCTATACCCTCTCATATCTTTGAGCTGGATATTTAAGCCTGTAGGGTTTAGTTAGCACTCTAGGGGGCTTGTATGTGCAGTGAAAGAGGGTATGGCCCATTTAAGCTGGCAGATTTGGTTAACTCTCCTTTTCTCAGTTTTTCATGCCCTTTCGACTCTACCTCACCCTTTCCATAGGTGGGAAAAAGAGGTTTGGATGATGATGATGATGATG